>JAYMFT010010644.1:0-16890 GCA_038088735.1 Panulirus argus
ATATATATATATATATATATATATATATATATATATATATATATATATATATATATATATATATATATACACTCAGCTGCTGATAACCATGAAATCCTGCAAAACACACATATTACTTTGAACTCTAGAATTCTTTGCTGTTGATCAGGGAGCAGGTGTTGCTAATATTGTAAAATAATCTAACCCCGAAAGAGTTACCACTTAATGATAAGAAATCTATTTATGATGAAAATATTACATAATGCGACAGAGAGAAAAGTCCAAAGGGTAAGAGTGAAGATTAACTCTTTCTTGTTTGAGTGATCGAAAATAAAAAATGTGAATTATACTCATTACTGATGAGTATCATAAAGCACACTTAAATATTCCTTACAGATGCACAATTCCCCAGTAGATGCCATTAAAGACTGGATGCGAGATCACAGCTGGACTGGCGTACTCCATCCAAACTAACATTCATTGCCATGAATTCTTACGTGTCTAAAATGTGAATGCAAGTTCATATCACTCAAACGGTAGAGACAACTAAAGGGTGGAGGGCTAAGGGGTCGGTGAAGTGCAGAGCTCATAAGATTGTTCATATGCAGGGAGGGCGAACGAGGAAGGATGTAAGGGGAGGAGTCACGAAAGTTGGAGAAGAAATGTTGAAAGATAAGAATGATGGAAAGGTATGGTTGTAAGGGTGGGATGGGTGAGAATGTATGTGCCATCACTGAATGGTTGTAAGGTTGGAGAAGTGGGTGTGTACGTGACACACTGTATGGTTGTAAGGTTGGAGAAGTGGGTGTGTACGTGCCACAGTGTGTGGTTGTATGGTTGGAAAAGTGGGTGTGTATGTGTTACACTGTGTGGTCGTAATTTTGGGGAGGGGGGTGTGTTCGTGACACACTGTGTGGTTGTAAGGTTGGGGAGGTAGGTGTGTACGTACCACACTGTGTGGTTGTAAGGTTGGAAAAGTGAGTGTGTACATGCTACACTGTGTGGTCGTAAGGTTGGGGAGGTGAGTGTGTACGTGCCACACTGTGTGGTTGTAAGGTTGGAGAAGTGGGTTTGTACACGCCATACTGTAAGGTTGTAAGGTTGGAGAAGTGGGTGTGTACATGCCACACTGTGTGGTCGTAAGGTTGGGGAGGTAGGTGTGTACGTGCCACGCTGTGAGGTTGTAGGGTTGAGGAGGTGGGTGTGTACGTGCCACACTGTTTGGTCGTAAGGATGGGGAGGTGGGTGTGTACGTGCCATAGTGTGTGGTTGTAACGATGGGGAGGTGGGTGTGTACGTGCCACACTGTATGGTTGCAAGGTTGGAGAGGTGAGTGTTTACGTGCCACACTGTGAGATTGTGGTGTGTGGGTGTATGGCTTAAGAGATGTGGGAGGGTACGCGTCATCACTATTATTACCCTGAGGACACGCTATCATGGACCGGCACACGCACGGACGCTAACGCACACACCATACGCACATTAATTACATATACACGAAGAGTTCACACACACACACACACACACACACATCTTTTAAGTTTTGACATCAATTCATTCACGTCTACAGTGAACAGTACTTTGTAAGATGCAAAGACAGAACAACCAGACGCCTTAACACGAATCCAAGCTAGAAACCTGTTACGAGGGATGAAAAGACCTGCTTTTGTGGTATAAGAGCATTGGATGATTGGAATAAATTGGGTGACAAAATTGTGAATACAGACAGCATACGATAGAGAAAATTCAAGAGACGGAGCGCAGTCAGTGTAGAACTGACTCACTGAACATCGCAATAGATAATAACAAAAACATAAGTAAACGTTTCAAATGTTAGCACTACGACCACCGGAACGCGGGTTCGAATCCTAGACTGGACAGCCAATCCAGCAGTTCATCCTTCCCTTTGGGGCTGGTCGATGAATGGATACCTGGCGTAAGCTGAGGCGTATATGTATGTACACATAAGGTTAAGACATGATGTACATATACGTGATTAAAAGAGAAGACAACTTATATAACTCCCTCCCGTCACATAAATGGCAATCACAAACATGCGTCCTATTAACATCACCTACTCATATAAGCGCTACAGACACAGAAAGAACTGGGAGGCATCATTGTGAACTGGGATAGGCGTCCACAACGCTAAGTCTATCAAAGTAAGGTTGTAACCATCAGCCTATCATAAGAATGTGAGTAAAGGAGTGTGACCCGTGTGTCGACCTACAGTGGTTACGACTCAGTTCGTCAATGTGACTTTGTCTAACACTGACGGTACTGGCTCTTAGTACTGGAGGTCTATAACGTGCGCCAAATACACTATCAGCTTAAGTACCATGACGTATCAACATGTAACAAGTCATGAAAAAAAATGTATATAAACCTGGTTGGGTTCTGTAGCTCCTCACGAGCAACACCGCTAGGCCAAGACGCTGGTCTGTGGGCGTAAGAGTACAAAGACCAGCAGAGGTCAGTTACGCCCGTCTGGGAGCCGTCATGACTGTGCTCGTATTTAGCAACGCTTCGCGATCTCTTTTACTGTATGTGACGCTTGTATCATAAACTTTATCAAAACAACGCTGGATATGCATGCGGTCCCATTCTACCATTGGTTTATGATTATTTTCCCAGCAACATAAGATATGGTTATGGCTCTCACAAGCTATGATCGTGGTTCTCATGTTCCCAGCACCATGAGATGTTGGACTGGTTCTCATGTTTTCAGCTCCATAAGATATGGATATAGTTCCCATTTTCCCAGTACCATCGAGTATTGGACTGGTTCTCATCTTTTTAGTACCATCAGATGTGGAAGTGGTTCTCATATTCCCAGCATCATCTGATACTGGACTAGTTCTCATATTACCGTCACCAGTGTCCCCATTCTCGCATAGACTGAAGAGCCTTTGTGAGCCGAAGTATCATCTAAGCGATCCTGACGACCTAAACAATTAATGGTGATGATGTCAAGTGGAGGATTTTCAGCGAAGAACATTAATGTCAACATATTACATGAAATGGCCATGGTCATAGGCTGGCAAGCTCTGTCAGACATCATGGACAGAGGGAGTCGTGTGTGTGTGTGTGTGTGTGTGTGTGTGTGTGTAACGTTGCTCTAGGATATTCTATGTACGATGCTGTTAATGCACTTGCTCATCACTGTACAACTACTTGACTAAATCCGAAATCTGCTGCAAAATCACTTTAGTCATGGAACAGACCATCAGAATAAAGTGAACATACAGAAAATGACGATTCCTAACACCTTGAGCAGAACAGCGCGACCCCTGAATCAGGTCATATCCAAGGGTGGCACCGTCGTGCTTAAAGGTTATGACGTCGTGCTGAGGGAGTTAATATGTACTGACGTTTCACTTAACAAGGCCCTCTCGACCCGCAACGATTTCGTAAATGTACAGGTGAGAGGACAGAGAAGAACTGAGGAGAACATGAGGATATGCTGAAGGAAGCTGAACGCAGGAAAGCACTGAATGGAAGTGAGGAGAAAATCACACTCGAAATGTAACCATCACAAACCCAACGCTACCCTGGCCAAGGTGCAACGGGTGCATGTGAGGGGAGAGGAAGAAAGGGAGAGTGGGGAGAGGATATGAGAGTGTGACACGGTGGAGAGGGCGGCACCCAGCCAACGCACCTTGCACCCTAGACGTGACCGAACGCGGCGCTTCTCGCCCTCTGGCCTTCTGTGTCATCTGCCAATGTTTACCCCAGCGTCAGCCGGGCCGGAAGTCACCTCCAGCTGCATAATTAGTTTGTCCCTCACGCATTCTGTGCCTGCGAGTTCATGTTACACCAACCTGTCTTCTTACACGAAGCACTGCATTTATACACTACTTGCTCAAATACTTTAAAACATTCCTATTCCACTAAAACACGTACAACCATTGCAAATTATACCTTAGAACACAGTTATTCATTACTGAAGATGATCAAGATTGCTACAGCACGTTCATACTTCGTAGAACACATTGATATTCTCCACAGCACGGCGACCAGGAAGGTGCAGACGCCCTAATTTGAGGGATATGATGGTAGTGACCAGAACCATTTTACACTCTCCGTGTCATGAGTGATGGTCTCATTAACTCTCTCATTGAAACTGAACTACCTGGATAGACTGAAATTATTTACATTATAAAACTGATCCGTGAAAAGGCACTCAGTCTGTCATACGTTACCCCCATTCTACATCACCATCATATACTACAGCTGCGCTTGCAAAGTCATAAATCTTTACCCAGATGCATTTTAGGTAATTCACTCATTTCTTTTATACTAAGCACATGACAACAACCAAAGCATAGATACTGTATTTGTTAATCATGATTTTACCATCAAAGTCACACCAACTCTCTCTCTCTTGTTCGAGTGTTTCCAAGTACCCCTCCCTCACCGGTTCAGCCTGGCGGGCCACACCCACGTGAAGCTCAGTCCACCTCCCCGACCACCTGATGATCGTCCTGGGCGTTGCTGGGTTCCCACTCCCCCCTTACCAAACCCTCCCTCCCGCCACTGGATTTGAAACTATTGGCGTACGAGATAGTATGACGTGGCACGCAGTCATTGGCCCAGTAGGAGTATGTATTCTTAGATGATACGACTACGCGAGTTTTGTCACGTCGACCGTGGCACATGATGTGGTGTTGGGTGTGGAAGACTGATGACCATCTTTAATATAGACAAATGTCAACTTATGCAGCCACGTTTGTTACCGTTGTGCTTAGGATTTGCCAGGTCTCTTCCCGGCAAGTGCCCTTGTCTCATGACGGCCATCCCCTGATGACAAACGTAACCCAGTTTGAGTGAGAATCCACAACCTCAGCGGACTGAGAATCAGGAACTACTCCCCTCAAGATAATGATTCCATCTTCATAAGTTATTCATTAAAATTATATTCCACTTCAGAACCACTGCTCTTCCTCACTATATAACGTTAAGGTAAATATTCTGAATTCCTCAATTGTTAAACGTCACAGACAGCGTATTCCTACCTTTCATCTAATTGGAATTTGTCATTTCTTCAACTTCCCCGTAAAAACAATGCATCATACAGTCAGATTGATATAACGTATTACTGTCCTGCCCTGAAATAAAGCAACATTACAACGGGTTCCATTTTCTCTCGAGAATATGGTAACATGATTAATGCTTTAAAGGTCATCGTACTTAACGTTCACAAAGATATCCTCGTGAATTATCTCAATCTCAACTCATCGAGACCTACTAATCAGCAAGCAAAATGCCCCCAAGAATTAAATACAACGGCGCCTACTCAAAACTAAATCTTACCTAAAACTGATTGTATGATCAAAAAACAAATAATTCAGGGTACGTGTAGTAACCTTCCTGTCAGGTGTAAACTTATTTCCGCTGATGCTGACAGATACATGGCGCCACATGTTCTACCCAAAGCATCATCTGTACAACGAAGGAATTCCACTAAGATTCCGTGATCTATATTGGTTTTCAATACAGCTTATTCGTATATTGTACACTGCTAATTCAATCCGTCGACTACATCGATGCCATGTTGGTGCTTGTAATGAAAACCCTCGTTGACATACACTGTTATGATTAAAGGTCAGATGATGAACGGCACTGAAGATTCAATTGTAATTTTCAAATGTGTAATGCTTAATAAACGTCCATTGTGTTGGAGGAGGGTGGTGCAAAGTCAGACACTATTGCCAGTCTTATGGGAAAAGCACTGAACTTTTCATTTGCTTTCGTTAATGTTCACGCAGGAGTAGTCAAATACACAAAATAACACATTTTATTACCCTTCATAAACCTGAGACTTTGAGGGTGATAACTGATGCGTTCCACACCCGAAATGCTCCCAGGAATATACCTTACACATTTAAAGCTCTACAACAAATTACTAACTCTGCGCTTATGCATATATTTGTTATCTATGTTGTGTGAGACTGAACGAACTGTGTGACGTAAGCCCGGTGGAGTAAACACATCAATAGACAACTCTCAACCAACTATAGTGTATAATCAATAAACTATGGTAAAGTCACACTGAAATGTTGAAAACTTCATCAATTGGGATCAACTTGTATTACTTTTTATTACAACGATGTCTTATGTACACCCTGGCAGTAGGATGATACCATCCTCATCAATACTGAGAAAACGGAGATAATCAAAGAAAGACAGGATCGCATTTTTTTTTGAAATTCTCATAACATTGACGGTAAGGTGTGTGGCTTAATTTGAGTTACCATTGGGGTTTATTCCATTATCACGCATACCAAAATATATCATTTTGCTGGGAAATTCAAACAGTTCGCCATGGAAACAACCCCAGCAGCATCAGCACTGAACAACATGTTCCTTTTTCAAAAACGAAAGAATGATTCAAATAGTATCATCAGCAAGTAGCCTCAGATATCCAGGCTATAGTTACTGAAAAATATTATAGGCAGTTTGCAAAAGGGAACATATATGACACAGAAGGAATGAACCTTCAGATTATGCACATATGAGAGGGAGACTCAATCAGAAAATGTGAAAATAGTCATGCCGTAGGAAAAAAAAATACAGTAAAAAGAAGTCTATAAATCTGGATATGAATGAAAAATATTCCTAAATAAAACAGACACCAAACCTTTTTTTGAAGTTAAATGTAAGGCATTGGATAATAATGCTTCTTAAAAGTACAGAAAGCATGGTCATCATCTTCCGTAAGCAGAAGTGACAAAACAGCGTTTTGGTCTTCGCCGCCTCTATGTTCTAATTGTCAGTAAGGAAGGCTAACCTAACCTAACCTAACCTAACATATTATAATGTAACCTAAGTTAATGTCCGTCAAGCATCATCAAACACAGGGACACCTCCAAACTATTACACATCAGCGGTCTGTGAGCCGCCGTGGAAACAACAGGGTGGCCTATATTTTCTGCTTTAAAGATTCGAAAGACTGGAAAATGTCACCCACTAGAGATCCCGTTATGTTTCTCTCGCTGTCACTGCCATCATCTGAGAGAGCGCAATCAGGTGAGATTGACGTATGCGCAACGTCGTCACTTCCGTTTACGAAAGAATAACTCAATCGACCCATTCATCCGTTTTAACGAAATAGCTACTTCGTTAAAAAGAATAATGTGATGTTAGAAAATGTTACTAGAAATGCCAACGTTCGCGGACACAACATTTCCCCTAACCAAACGTTACACAAACAGTGACAATGGGCATTTAAACTAGGCCTCAAAGCTGTAACATCTAACCTAAGCCTTAAGAAATGGCAGATCTAAAACCAACATTTCTTTCACACTCCAGAAAATCCAGAACCAACCAGTTTTGTATAGCAAGGCTTTTACTAAGTACGTGTGCACAGTCTGTACAAGAATATTTCAATTAATAAAAGAATGACAGGTAAAAGTGATTCTGCAATATCTATATTGTGAAAAGGCACTCCCGACTACTCGCCAGGTTCCTAGTCTGTAGGTAAAGCGAGGAAGTTGCCAAACAAGTTGCCAATAATACATCCGTTTCCTTGGCAGAAGAATAATTGCTGGCTGTTGGGGGTGGCACATTTCACGGAAATATTCTACTGTATTATCATATAATTCAGCGGGAGGGTTGTGTCGGCATATGGGATGAATGAGGAAAATAGCGTGGGTGGATTATCAAAACAGTGAATGATATTACTGCACCGTTCATGGTGCGGTGGCCACAAATGGAGGCAGCGGTGGTGGTGAAGAAGGGTGTGATACCTAGGGAGGGAGGGAGTGGTGTGGTGAGGGGACGGGGTGGTAGCCAGGTAGGGAGGGAAAAGCGGTGGTGGTAGTGGTAGTCAGGGAGGGAGTAGCGGTGGTGAGGGGGGAAATGGTTCTGGTGAGGGAAGGTGTGATAGTAGCCAACGAGGAAGGGAATGGTGGTGGTATGGTGGGAAGGGGTGGCGGTGGTGAGGCATTGTGTGGCAGCCTTCTGCATGAAAGAGCAGACAAGGGACCGAGGGGCCCGAATCTGCAAGTCTGGCTAAATGTCAACATGGTAAATTGGAATGGTTCATCCAAACAGCTCTCTCTATATACTAGACGCAGATAATTGCCCTCGGAACTTTAGCGGAGATCGACCAAACAAGGATAGGAATAGCATCTACGTACTTGTAATTTTGAAAGAATCCTATTTATACTACAAATCATACGATGATCGCAAATCAGATCTCCTGTTATCTGCCTTTCCCATGTATTAAAAGTAAAGCTAGAATGGCATAACATCAGTTGAGTCAATAAAGAATTGTTTCCGAATTAGGGTTGACGGATTAGTTTTATTGTTCATCTAACTCTCGATACCAATTACATGATAACATATACACAAGTGCAAAATAGCGATAGTTACAGAACACAGAACGTGACAATTGGGTTTTCCTTTTTTTTTGTAACAAAAATAAAGAATCAAGGTTTATGTAAACTTGGAACTAACTGTGGATGAAGTGGGTGAACTTAATGTTGCATTAGCCGTCTTCAAACAGAAAATCTGATGGTATTACTGAAAAGAACAGGTTCCCAGAATTTGAAGTATATTACGTCTAACTCAAATGAACACTTATTCTATAATTGTTGCAAATATATGAAGAGTAGTACAAGAAATAGAAATAGAAATTTCCTTGCCCACTGGGAGAGAACATAAATGTTAATGGTAGTAAAGCAGAAGCAAGCCAAAGTAAGTACCATATGTTTCTAAAATGCGTAACTTTTTCAAAAGTATAATAGTAATATTCTGAGTGATATCATATATGTGTAAATCATTTAGTGTTAAAACGTTATGTTCATTCAGTGGCCGACACTGTACCTGGACTTCCTAGATATGAATGTTGCAAACCTAAGATATATAACCCGATGTATTTTCGAAATGCTTGATTTTCAGCAGCTAGTATGGATGTGAATATGTTATGTAGCCACAGATTGCTTCATGTGTAGTTTCTGAGAAAATTATTCAAATACGTTTATGTACACTCCTCCATCCAAACATCCCACTTTTCCATATACTCTCTAGGATCTGTTTCTCCGCCTTACCTCCCGTCCCGTCTCCACTCCCGCCCGGCTCAACCAAACACACTCCTTGAGAAGTTCTTTGTCAATGCAGCTTTGAGAGTCTAGTGACCAACAGAACCTGCAACGGTGAGATAATTAAGAAATATGCAGCAAAAAGTAGATTTTCTTTTGGTAACGTAACACTTACCCTGCTTGGGCTCCAAGAGCCAATCTAAGAAGAGGGAGATTTTGTACATCGTTGTACCAGAAGTTACTTCTTACACTTTGATAGATATATATTCGTTCCTCCTTATTAAAAATTAACTTCGTTTATCCTGTTAGGGTTATTCATACGTTGTTGTTGTTGTTGTTTTTCATCCGAAAGCCCAAAATAAAGATAGAAAAGACAATAATGTTATAAGTTTTCTTATTCTAAGGCATAATCAGATTATCTAAGAGGAAACATTTCATGATAGATATAACTCCCTGTTTTGTATGGGTTTCCTTCGTAGTTTTGTATACGTATAAACCAGAACCCTCAACACTAATTTCAGTAACTTTGATCAACTTAGGCCATTATACTAATCATTATAAATGACAATAAAGTTTTGTTGGATATATTGTTCAAACACATGAAAATGAAATCTAGGCATTATATGACTGGTGACCCGTTCATTGATATCAAACGACAGCAAAATTGTTGTATTCTTGTTTAGTTCTACCTTGAATCTATAATTTTTCTATGAGTATTTGCTTGAAAATGTATGGTAGACAAATATAAATTCAAATATAATTATAGACGTGAGTAAAAATAAAGGACAGTATTAAATAATTCTCTCCTTAGATGAGGATAAGCGTTAACTAATAACTGAAAAATAGCAGTGTTATCTGTACTTTCTAGATTACCTCCGCAACGGTATTGGCCATGAATATTATGATTTTGTTCTGTAAGATTACAAAAGCAGTTATGAGGCAGAGTGTAACAAAATCCCGAATATACCGAAAGTAAACGAAATATAACAGAATAACACAATGTGTGCTATCCAAACTGAATATGTTGTGTTCAATGAACTGGTAGAATAATGATATGAAGACGAAAGATTCGCAGGCACTCAAAGGAACATTATTTCTCAGTGATCTCACTAGGTCGAACTCTCAAACACCAACTTGCAATGAAATTACAATATGTACTATTCCATTCTTATAAAGTTGGTGAACATCTAAGAATAATATAACAAAGAAGAAATAAGTGATGTAGTCTTAATGTACCCACGATGAAGAAAAACAACGTGGAGGGAGCGTATTTGTAAACCATCAGTAAACAATGAAAACTAGCTTGACGTGTCTCCTAGACGATGGTGCCACCTTGTCGTTTATAATGTGATTCGGCGCACTTAATCTTATGCCGATATTATCAAAATATAGCAAAATAACATTGTGTATGACACCCATATTGCCTCCCCAATTATATGGTTTGCATACACAGGCATCTGTTATGGGGGGGGGGGAATAGCGAACTCGCTCCATTCTTATTATTTGAGTGGTGATGAAACTATAAACATATCTTGTTCGATTATAACTATAACCTCATCAATTAATACATACATATATGCATACATACAAAGAGAGAAAAATCATCTCGGTCAAATGTTGATTTCGGCCCACTTTATAACAAATATCACGAGTGGGGAGACGATGATTGACAGCGTAAGGTGGACCGCCGTCGTGTATCAAGGAGTGAGCCGCTGTTGTGTCTGGGAGTTAGCCACCGTAGCGTGTCTGGGACCGAGTCACCGTAGTGTGTAAGGGAGTGAGCGGTCGTTGTGTTAGGGAGTGAGCTGCCCTCTGTGTGTCTCAAGAGAAGAGGAAAACTGGAAACAATTTCACCGGCTTGTCTGTTGGTTCACTGAGAAAACGATTGGTGTCTCTGAATTTTGGGGACCTGATACTGAAAACAGATTACCTTGCTGAATATGTAAAAACAGGATACACTTTGTTTACATAGAGAAGGGTATATAGTAGTGGTGTTTTGCAGTTAAAGTTAACCTCAATCCCTACTTCCAATGATACAGAGTGAGGCAGTTAGCTACCAAGTAGTAAATAAATCCTATGCAATGTCAAGCAGACTTATATTCATTCTTCAGAAAAATAAAGTTTAAGAAGTCACCTACTACAAACAAAATCAGCAAACCAATGATACTTCTTTTATCAGCAACTATTTAAGGCTAGAGGAGACAGATTTCACTCCAGTGAGGCCAAGTAGTTTTTTTTTTTCTCTCTATACAGGATTGTTGAAATATGTGGTCAAAGTGTCACTTCTACGTCCAATGACATCAGTTGCTGCTCCGTTGTTATGAAGTTCACAAATGTTATGTTTTTGCTTTTCCACTCTTTCAGAGTAAAGCCGTTCTCTATCTAATAAAACTGAGGGATTCCATAGATCTATGTCTATGTGGATTTCACCATCACTCAACGCAATATTTAGAATAAGGGTGGGCGGAGATCGACATAGGCCAAGATGTTTTTTTTCTAGGTATGTATGTATGCATTGATTATTGAAGTTACAGATCACTGAACAAGATATTCATCAACGTCACATCATTATTCATTGATAGTTATAATAATAATAATGGTGGCCAAGATCGCTACCAAATTGCTTGTAGGGGACGAAATTTTGGCTAACAGTATAAAACGAAGAGCAAATCAGTTGGTTGGATATTTGACCAAAGGCGTAACGAACTGCCAAGGCCATTAAGGCCGTCAATACAGATGTGAAAATATAAGATAAGATACTCAAGGTAATTCAGAGACCACGTACACTATCACTGAATAGAATTATGTCCCTTGGTTAGTTTGATATTTGGGTATTAGGCCAATCGACTGACCCCTAGGGTCACTGAAGTCGTCCATCGTGAAGACTACTAATCGAAGATACGTATGTAATATTTTTTCCCAGGTCTTATGATTAATTGATTCTAAGGCAGTGAACGCTCTCGCTGCATATACGGCCCATGATTGACTGATTGGTTATTTGTGCTTTAGGCTTACTAACGCTAGGGTCATGGAGGGCGTCACTGTAATGTTATAATCATCCAATACATCATTAATACCTTCAGTTGTTAAACAAGAACATTGGAACAACAACAACAACAACAACAAAAACAACAACAACAATAATAATAATAATAATAATAATAAGAAGAAGAAGAAGAAGAAGAAAATAATAATAAATCATGGCGATGAAGAATAGCTACAATAAACAAACAGACAAATGGAGGTAATCATAGAAAACAAATAAATCCGTGAATTTCAATGCCTGATCGAATATCTAATTTGAGATGAAAAAACGAGAGAAATCCAACTGAAAAGAGTCGGTTCACAAGACATGAGCACACCATTTACCAAATGATTAATACAGAATATATTTGATGTACACGTAATTTCTACTGATTTCTGCTGAAAATGCATGAAATATTTGTATACCAATAATTCCACTCCAACAATATATGCAACCCATTACTGTCTATGAAACCTAACATTAACCAGGAGCTATGTAAGTACTGAAACATCCACTAGTCGTATACTCATAACAATAAGTGACAAAAGAAATTATAGTGTGACGCGTTATCTGCACACATATCCACCACATACGGTGAAATTTCCTCTTATGAATCTAGTATGGGTTAAGGTCTTTCAGTATTCTGTTAATTCTATTTATATCAATGCTTTCCAAAAAAGAAAAACTTCCTCATTCAATCTCAATTGTGATGAGCTATAGTGTCTTCCGTTTTGAAAACTTTTAAACTTTTCATTTAGCATTTCACATATCCTTACATCATCCTCTACAAATTTTTCGTGAATAAGCGCCCGATTAGCTGCTCTTTAACGGACAAATTACTTGTGATCAATTTATATTATATTCATGGATCTGACGGACACGGAGAAAAAAGTTTAGTATAAGCTACGAACTCTGTTGTTGACTACCTCGTTTGTTTATCCTTAAACATCTACCTACATCTCTCGCAACTGAAGCTTCTAGTTATGAATTATACAGTTAAGTAAACACTCACTGTTTAAATCCAGGAAATACTTCTGGAACAGACAAAACACACAATAATTTGCAAGACTGACTTTTGAAGACAACAGCGACACTCGTCAAAAAAGGCGCCATTCGTAAAGGGTATAACACTTTTCAGTATGTAAATCTTTCACCACTTTTGCTTCGCAAAGCATAAATTTCTATCTAATATTATTTTCATTATATCATAATATCTATAATATTAACTATTAGTATAAATTAGGATCAATACAACTACTTTAACTTTAACTCTTATTTCAAAAGAAGTATGGGTATTTGCTATGCTGAAAATTTTAACCAATCAGGTTGCATTGATCAATTTGTTTGAATAAATATAAGATAATTTTATGCTTCCCATAATTTTGATAGTAATTTGGACGACCAAGAAATGACATTTCTTCTGTTCAATAGGACAATCCACTGACGCTGAGCCTTTGCCTGTTTACATTAATGGAACCGGCTGCGCTTTCATGCTAAGGTGGGATACATTTTTTTGTCGGATCGTGTGACTGTGTTTAGACACACTTTGTCAAGGCAGAATAAGTATGTTCTTATCTAAGAACTAGGTAAATACTTGCAAGTATCAGAGTACTCGGACGTGAAGAGCATAAAAATATGTTTGCCTTAGCCAGTCGTGATTGATTAGGTTTGGTGCATGTTTTTTTGTCTCATGAAGGTATTAAGAGTCTATTTTGACCATTGAGGTTTATATTTTAACAACTTTTGGTTGTTCTGTATGCTTGTTTTAAAGTATGTGTATCTGTTTCTTTCAGATAAATTCAAAACGCGTGATGGAATTCTTTATCTCGGTAATATGGACGAACTACTCTGGAAAATGGTACTTAGTCTTACTACAATGCAGGTAAGCGGACACATCTGGTGCATGCAGTGAATTTGTTTAGTGCCGACACTAAAAGATTATCAATATGGGCGAAAATTATATCGGTGGATCTATTTGATTCGTAGAACTATTACCTGCTGCGAACATCGTCATATTACATTAGGTTAGGTTAGATTTCCTGGATTAATGTTATATTTCTCCCATGCCCATCTGTGGTTTTACATAAAACAAAAAAATACCAACCCAAGAAAAGTAGCATTATATACAAGCAGATGAAATTATTATATACAATGTAAACAACACTAATTGGTAGAAAAGTATGAATGGTACGACCATAATACTCTACATGACTAAACAAAGCCTAAGCTAACTTTTCCATCTTAAGCGTTCCAGACGCGTAGCCTATTCTTCTTTAGAATGGTAGTTGCAGGCGGAATAGAGATCTACTAACAAATTCAGTGCTGTGATTTTTTGTATGTGCTGACATAAATTTTTAGGCTTCACCAAACTCACCAGTTACGAGTCATTATACTTTGTATATTTGATGCGCAAGTTATACATTCTAGTATAACAGCGATTATTTTTTTTTTTTGTTTCAGCAATGCAGAATATCTTAGTGTAGAATTCCTACATAATAATAACCGGTTAGTAACATTATGATATCCAATAAGAAAAATTGGAAACCCCAGTGAATTAGAGCGTCTCAGGCCTTTTGCAGTGAACAAACGATAAATATAGGACCCTAAATCTACTGAGAGATTCAAAATATACTAAACTATCTGGATACCGCAAATTACATTATTGTACCAACGAAAAATTTTCTGGCTATGTTTGTTAAGGTTACGTTAGATTTTGTCTTGATAAGATTGCATACATTTTGCATTAATTTACATAATTGCAAAATATCAAGATGGTTTAGGGTGCTAAAATTCCTCGGTTCTTTAAATGCTAAGCTTCGTGTGAGGGTGCCACACGGGGACGCCATACCCACAGAAAGCTTCTGCTTGCTTTGTAAATACCTTAACAGACGATTGCTGATACATTGAAAAACAGCGAATTTGGTCTGTAAGGGTAATGGATGTGAAATAATTATAAAGATAATAATATTGATAATGATAATGATAATAGTAGAGCTTCTTGAATAAAGGAGTTGGGGAATAGCGTGAATAATAATATAATAATAATCTTGATAATTATAATAATTGCATTTTTGATAACATAATTAAAGGAATAGCTTCTTCATTACATAATAGCTTTGATAAAATGAGCGTATCTATACGAGAATCTAGAATATTATTGAAGGTAAGAAGGAGGCTAACGTGAATATGCATGAAAAATCAAAGCAGTATCATATGAAAAATATGATACTGTCGTACCCCTTAAATTACTTAACATGGCACAAATCCTTATCGATAATAATATACATAAATTCACCCGACGGTGTAAATCTTTACTGCCGATTATGCAAGAAAAGAGATACCTTAAACACAGTAAGTACCATAAGGACACAAGAGCAATTAGGAAAAACAGTACAGGAGAGACGGGAATTAGCGTTGTTCATTTAGGTGGAAGAAACTATTATGTTCATATTAGATTTTGAGAGAAAATAAGGTTATGTAACAAAGGAAAATGGTGTTCTCATAGTTCATAAATATTGGAATCGTGATCTACATAACAGATAGCCAGGTTGGTAATTTATCAGTTGACGACGCATGTGTTCTATAGATTTTGTCGAAGAAGATAACATTGTATTCCATATACTCTCTATAGTTGGTGTATTATGGTATTTTAGGTGAAGCACTTCCTACTCCAACAATATTATGTTCTCGTAAAGTGGTCAGGGCTTTGAAAAATAAAATTGTGAGGTTAAAGCACTCGATATCAGCAATTGAGAGTGTAAAGAACCCATTGCTACCACTGTAGTCAAAGACTCTGAACTAGAACAGGGGGCGACTGCAACCTGGGGCGTTCCGACGTCATTGGCATTACAAGAAACCGTCGTACGCGGCAGACATCAAACATTCACCTGGCGATTGTTCGAATTCTGTAAAGCTTTAGTCGGTTTTTTATTAGATTTTGAAACTCATGAAGTAATAACACAAAAAACTTGCGTGTAGAGTAGAAATTCCTAATTTCCTTTATCATTGCTTCATTCCACATCGTAACGTTTGAATGTGTTTTGCAAATATGTTGGGTGAGTTAGCTATCTATAAAGATTTAGGAATCGAGTTAATGCCTATGAGATTTGTTCTACACAGGGTCAGATTCCTACATTTACTCTCTATTTACCTTGCAAACCAGTTGAGTAGAGGTTATGATAACGATGGATTTTCACCAACATTAGAACCCTTATCTGTTGAATTGAAGTTGGCTATCGTTGTTTTGATATTTATTGGTATTTTACGTCTTGTTTAAATCCACATTATCACTTCTCTTTATTACCGTGCCACAAACGAGGTATTTAATATGGAGATATCAGTTTTAAGTGTGAAGGTGGAATATCTTAAACTCTTAAATCATTCTTTAGAATGGCTTTCAACAACGATTTCATCAGTAGAACACAAATGTCTCTAGAAAACGCTCATTCTGGCACGACTGCAGGTAGCATAGCCTATGGGGAAAGGTAGAAAGATGAGCTTTTACAGCACGGTTGAGAGAAGAAATGACCAATGTAGAGAAGAAAGCTAGTGAAGATAAATTTTAATAGAAGAGAGGCTTTACTGCCAAGATAATGTGACTAAGTGCATGAAATGAGGCAAAGAAAAAAAAAAACACGTACTGAGGTTTAAAGAAATGTATTTTTCGTGGCTAGGCATGTGCATGGATGCGGATGGGAGTATTTCACGCGTACGTGTATTCCAGAATCGCCGTACTAACTAAACTCCTTGATGAAATGATTTCACTTGCTGAGAAAAATGTTAAGTAGGGGTGTATCGGAAAGTCAAGATATATATATATATATATATATATATATATATATA
>JAYMFT010010655.1:0-16890 GCA_038088735.1 Panulirus argus
CTCTCTGTATATATATATATATATATATATATATATATATATATATATATATATATATATATATATATATATATATACTCTCCACTGAGGAGCAGTTTAGGAACTGTGTGAGACCAAGAAGTGAGACAGGGTATACTTTTTGACGAGATATATGTAGAATCACGCACCGATAAGAAAAAAAACATATAAACATAATATCCCCATGAATAATCCTACATTATGGATGATAAGATATATCCAAGAATAAAATACTCAACAAAACAACAGGAAATAAAAAAATTATCTTACATCAGCTGCGCCTTGGTAAGCATTACCGCACAGGCTGGAAGAAGACCGTAAAGCACAAGTATAAAAAATCCTTGAGAAAGACTACCTGCCACTTCTGGCAACTACATGACTCGAAGTATACAGCTTATAGTTTATGTAACATGTTCTTCGGGGTGGCCTGAGGCTGGCCTTGAGCTAAGCTTAGCTTGTGTTCGCAATGCCCTTCTTCACTACAACCTAGCCTAGCTTACATAATTTTGTGTTCAAAATGCTCTTCTTCACTACAACCTCCTAGCCTAGCTTACATAATTTTGTTTTCACAATGCTCTTCTTCACTACAACCTCCTAGCCTAGCTTGCATTATTTTCTGTTCGCAATGCTCTTCTTCACTACACTACAATCTAGCCTAGCTTAAATTATTTTGTGTTCGCACTGCTCTTCTTCACTGCAACCTAGCCTAGAATACATTATTTTGTGTTCGCAATGCTCTTCTTCACTACAACCTAGCCTAACTTACATTATTTTGTGTTTGCAATGCTCTTCTTCACGTCATCCTCATCTTTCATAAAACTTTACGAGTCTAGGTTGAAGGTAGGCCTTTGATCTAGGACGATAATCATTTGCTCGTTATAAAAATCTTCTTCACTACACTCTCATCTTGGCTGTCATGGCTATCATCATCATAACCTACCAATCAGTACGCTCTTGATATACCACTGACCTCTGACCTAACCATTACAGATGAGATCAGAGATTAAATTTATCCAGACAAACAAACACAAGCACACACGCGCGCACCCACACACGTGTCTAGAGGGCATAGCAAGATATTAAGCAAGAAACATGCTGAAAACGACGTAAAGAAGTACTTTCACAGTATGAGAGTGGTAGATGAATGGAAGAAGATGACTAAGGACACAGTGCAGAAAGCATAAATAAAATTAAATTATATGGTAGTAGAGAATTTTCAAGAGATGGGGGCCCCATGAGTGTTAAACTCCCTCCCCATACAATATAAATGAATAATTACACACAAACACACACACCATTATAAATATACTGATGCGAAATATCTGAAAATCAAAGCTCAAAATACTCGACAGACGACAGAACAAGAAATCTAAATTGTGTTCTCTGCCATCTGTACATTCAATAATTAGATTCTAAATACTGCTGGTAAAAATAGAAGAGCAAACTGATAACGTGCCAGTGGTGAGAGAGGGCAACCAACAAAGTGCAGTATCTTGTCATATACACATCACCATTTTCAATCGATTGGTAAAAATCTCTGAAGTTCTCCCCGAAGCGGACAAAGGTTGCTGAAAAATAGAAACGAGATATGTGGGTGTTGGCAGGACAAGAAGAGTCAAAGAGTTTGGGCCAAAGTTATTGAAAAAAAGAAAAGGCTAAAGTAAATTTACCACCGTGGTACTATGCAATCAATCAAGTTTCACCTTCAGGAACAAGAATGCTGTATGTGGGCTGGTTGCTGGCAATCATCTTGGGTTGTTATTCCTGGCAGAGTTCACGGTTGGGAAGGGAAGGCGAGAGGTTATGGCTGATAACAGAGAACTTTTTAATTACCCCAAGACCTCTTTCTAAAGACCCCTGCAGAACAAGGCTGCGCTACTTCCAGTTGCTGGGAAATGTGGATTCCTCTGGAGTGAGAAGTTCTCTGACGAGACTGTACTCCCAGTGAGACGGATTCACCAAAGGTGACTTTTCTACTCGCGGTGGAACCTCGAACCTCGAGCAGCGGGAGTCAGCTAACATCAGTCAGCGAACTGAACACTGATACATACACACACACAAAACCTGTGTGTTGCAAGACACTTTTCACAGGATGGGTGAGTTCTGCAGACTTGTGACAACGTTATCTACGTCGCCAGTGTCACCCACCGCTTGAACTCTCCGTACGTGCTTCTTACTGACACGGCACTTGTTGGTACAGAAACTCAAGACTCAACAGAGGTTCGTCAGACAGATTGGACGGCGACAAATTTCTCTACCTGACAAGACTCTCCGTCTTGTACAGTGGCGATATCGCGGCCATTCTCCGTGTGGTGAGGAAGAGGGTGTCACTGCGAGCCACAACCGCAAGAAAAGTGCTTAGGAATACAGACGAAAAATAAGTTGGCCATGTGTATAAATGTCAGGGAAAATTTAGCGGATCATCAACCTGAAGAGTCTCGATCTATTTGATTACCGGGCTCGCTGACATCAGGGATCGTCCCATGCGGCTCATGCATCAGCAAGCCAGTTTACTGACAACTCTGGAAACCTCATCCAGAGATGTACCTACCTCTCTTGCCATTCTTGATCCTTTACCTTATGGACAATGGAACAATCTTACGAACACCAGTGACGGATGTTGTATAAAGAGTTTCCAAACTTAAGAGGTGTAAGGAAAGAGAAACGTCACAACCTCTCCTCTCTTAGGTTGACAATGGCTACACAGTAATCTTGTGATGACACAGTGGCTTGTACAGCATTCTTTGTTCTAACTAATGCAGTGAGGGACAAGTATTGTAGCCAATTCTCGGGGAGCAGAAACAGACGCGAGAACTATAAAAGAGGGGGAAAGAGAACCAAAACTGCGGCTTAAGGTTGGTGGTTCAGTGTTGAGGTCAGGCTGGAGGAATCAGTGCGTTAGATTGCTTTAGTCTCAGCTCTGTCAAACAGGAAGAGCTACAACCTACCAGATGTGAAAGTAGCACTCTATATAAGGGACGAATCAAACCACTCTGTATTCTGAGCAACTGTCCGGAGGAGAGGGGCCTTCGACATCTGGATGGGGCTCCCGGGTTTCTTAGTGGCAGATATTACTATTCGTGTACCTTTGGGGATCTCCATGACGGATCATACGGCGTTACCAAGTATGTTTACTGTGCGGAATAAACTCGAGTATGTCTCTCACAACCCCGGCAGTCGAGTATGTCTCTGACAACCCCGGCAGCTATGAGCCCTACAACTTCAGCCGTCGGTAATATGTACCAAATGCCTACTTCAGCATCAAAGAGCCCATATAACAAGCTTCTCCCTTTACAACGTGACTTTACAACGGGAAGCCCCAAGAGAAGGAAACTTTGATCACGGAAAAAAAGCTTCTGAAAAATGAGTTCCCAAAGGAAGAAGACCCTGGATGACTGGTTGGTTGGTTGGCTGGGATTTACGCCTGTCATTAAGCCAGAAGACGTCAAGCTACATCCACCAACCGAAAAAATGTTTAGCAATCTCCTTAGGTCTTAAAAGGATAATTCTAAGACCACACACACCCTCACCGAGTATTTGGCCCTTGAAGCCCGTAGTTCGCTGAAGCTACTGTGCCTGTTGCTACTGAGCCAGCTGGTGTGTAGGCCACATGTGTCTGCACCAACCTACCCTGATATCGTAATCACAACTCAATGGCACAAGCGCTGTGGTGCAGCATTCGGAATGCTCCACAAGTAACTGCTGTGCATGGTTTAACAGTCTAGACGATGGGTGAGGTGGTACCGACGTCCATTAATCATTCCAGACGCGTGTCTCGCTTGACAACGACTGAAGTTGCTCTTGTGACAAAACGTTACGATCAAACAACACTTAACCTGAGACTGGTCGATGGAGGAGGAACTAACTCTCCGGCAACTGTTCCCATGCACATCACATCAGTCTGCCTTGACGTTATCATTCTATGGAGGATCCCTCCTGCACCTGGAAGGCCTAGCATTAGTACTCATATTTCAGCCCCACCAGATTTTAAGGTAGCGACCGTCGACGTTACGTAGTACACAGCCTACTACGGTGATCGCACCGTCGTGGTCACGGGGTGTTCATAAACGATGTTTACACCTTTACAGTGAATCGGAATTTGCAAACTGCCGACGCAAAACAATTAGCAATTAAACATGATCATTTAAACATTCATCTGCTTAACGGTAAACTCATCCAATAACCTCCTTAAGTACGTACTGGAAAAAGTCATTCATTAAGTATGAGTTCCATAAGTACCTTCCAGGTTATTATAATGGAAAAAAAGAAAGACACAAAATTAAGAACCCGCGGGAAGCTTACACTGTCATGAAAATTCTACTTGCAGCGCCCTTGATGGGTTACCATATACCGTAGGGCACAGTCTGGAACGAACCCGCTCATTCCCCCATTTACTCCGAGCGGGGAGACACCTTTTTACCATTCCCGCGAACGGAGGTACGTGGAAGGACGTCTGAAAGCAAGGCTTCACCTTTCCCAATCTTAATACGTCTCTGAGAAGCGAAGATGACAGGAATAAGTAAGAAATATTGATCACGGTGAAGGCAGCCGCTCCTGTTGCTAGGTGCTGCGAGGTGACGTCACGCTCCCGCCGGCCAATCACCGTAGGGGCTCGTGACATCACGGGCCCCAGGCCCGGGAATCCGCTCTTCCAAGGATCAATGCACTCTAACAAGAACCACACAACTGCCGTTCATATACATACATAACCCGGAGTCTTACGACGACTGAACCACCGTGTCATACCAAAGCTTCGTGAAGCACTTCAGTAAACGGGTATTACTTATCATCAGATAAACGAAATATCTTTGGATGCTTAACAATGTCTCATGCTTACTTTTACTTCCTTAGAAAGAGAGTGAAGTATCAAGGGTGGATTTGGGGTGACGAATCCCTCTCAATATCACCAGACAACACAAAATTTAGCAATTACGGCTCAAGACAAAGTCGAATTTACGTCTCACTCTCTCAGAATTAGGGGAGACTTGCGTTTTCACGTCATTATTTCATAACCCCAAGGATTTTAGGTCGAGAACTTCGAGGGAGATGAGATGATGTGCACGTAGGCTGTTGCCTGTGCGATATTCCAACAGACAAGACCCGTCCTCGAACACTGCTACGACGGCTGCATAAAGCATACTTTGGACGTTCTCCCACTAAATCCCTTCTTGAACCGGAACGGCATTGACGCATGTGGTAATGAAAGGGCCTGGCCTCTGACCTGACCCAACCCCCTCCCTCCTCACACTCTAAGGGTCAGTTCAAGGGCCAAGGCCACCTTACCCCAATGGCAGTGCCGTCCTGCTCTAAGGGTCGCATCCTCGAGTTCAAGGATTTAATGTATGACCATTTAATACGCCACTGTCACTGCAGGTCTACCCAGTGTTAGAACACATCGCCATTTTCCCCTTCGCCCAGAGATCCGGCCTGGGAAGCACAGCACCAGCGTTCGGAACACACGCCAGAGCTCCATCAGTATGGATGACCTCCATCATGAAAAACAAGGTTGCGTTCTGGTGAAAAAGGATGCTCCACCACCAGCGTGCCAAAACGCCTCCTAGGACCCCACAATTAAGCCAGAAATTACGTACCTCGACGGCTGGCGAACCTGCTTTTCAAAAGTATACCCCGAGTAGACGAGTAAGTTACGGGGTGCCAGAACACAAAAGATGTATTTAGACGGGGCAAATACCCGGTAAATATACCACGAGTTTAACTTGTACCCCTTGAGCACGACGGTATGACCCACAAGCACGACGGAACGACCCTTGAGCACGACGGAACGACCCTTGAGCACGACGGTACTACCCTCGAGCACGACAGTATGACCCTTTGAGCACTACCATTACCATTACGTATATCCTTCTCTGGTTTCAGGGTCCCTCTTCTACCCCCACAGTCTGGCCTCAATTGACCATTACGTACACCTTCCACTAGTTCCAGGAGTCTGTCTTCCATCCCTACGGCTCAAACTATGGCACTATGTCCCCTGCCCTATTGGTGGGAGCATATCTACCACGATGAGAGCTCTGTTCTATTCACCTTATCCATTCAAAATTTCCCTTGGACCAATTTCTATGAAAGAGTCTCGGTGTTTACCCAGGACCTTTCTAAAGGCTCCTGCAGCCCAAGGCGGCGCTACTTTCAATAGCATGGAAATGTGGACTCATCTGGGGCGAAAAGTTCTTTGACGAGACTGTACTCCCAGTGATACAGCCTCGCCAAGGGTGACTTTTCACTCGCGGTATGACCTCATGGCAACCTTGAGCAACGACGGTTCGATTCCTTGGTCATGATGGTGCGAATTTTGACCCGACTCCTTTAAGGGCCAGGTGTAAAGCCAGGCCACCACATCCACGGAGTTGTACCGCCGTGATAACTAGGTTAACAACAACAACCTGTTGCCTGTTATTCGCATCAGCGTTATGGTCCGTATGCCGTGTGACACAAGTGACCACACACTGGTGGATAAAACCAGCTCCCACAACCCTGGCACAGGGTAAATACATTATGAAAATAACGCCTTTTGCAATCTGGGGAATAACTGTAACATCTGCCAGGCCACACGTCTGGAAATATGGTCGACGCTGGCCTGTGGGACAGCCTCTGCTCCGCTGACAGCCAAGCCCATCTCCTCCGCTCGCTGGGAAATGGCTGGCTGATAAAAATGGGGTCAAACAAGGTCACTATCTACACATGAATCAGGACACATCCTGGGTCCGTGGGATTGCATTTGTCTGTCAGATCTCTTGTGTAAACTTCAACTTTCCTGAGGAGCTTACGCCACTCCCAGGGCTGGCTGCATAATTCACGTCGTTCTCAGAGGGTTGGCTGCACCAGCCAGGTCATTCCCAGGGGTGCTTCTGTCACTTACGACACTCGCAGGAATGCCTCCGTCACTTTAAGCCATTACCAGGACTACTTCTATCCACTTAAGACATTCTCAGGACTACTTCTATCACTTATGTCATTTCCAGGACAGATTTTACACTATCAAAGCTGAGATACATTCCAAGACAGATATGTGATCCAATTCCCGTGACGCGCGTTACCTCTAAAAGCGGCGTAAACTACGGATGCCATCCAACAAATTACCAGCCCATCACAGGGACATTTTCCAGACATGATCAAAATGGACAGTGGCCACCCAATTTCGAAATACATTTTTAAAGTTCCGTCCCTTTAACTTCGTCTTGGCCCGATACACAGGAAAGTGAACAACAACAGACCACTGGGGGACCTTTCGAGGCTGTTTATGATAGTGTAAGAGATCCGAAACTTGGGAGATTAGGGTAGTAACAGGAGAAAAGCAAATACGTAACTTACGGATAAGTGCATGTAAACTTTATATATATACGGACGAAGGCGCATATAATGTCAGCCCTTCATTTTGAAGGGAAATATTCGTCAAGTCCACACTTAAATGGTGTTGCTTTCAACTGCACTGGTTGGCAAACCATTCCGCATGTTAACAATCCTGTTTGAGAATGGTTACTTTGCTCCACTCGAAGCAAAACGTTTTGCTTAAGGGTCTGTGTCCATAACCAAGAATGAAATCACACATATCTAGCCTCAAATAGCTGCTTTAGACCGTCAAAGCCCTTGATAATGCTGGAAGCTGTATCAGATCACCTCTTAAATTCACATCGTCGATCCGACTCTCACGGACTCCGTCTCTGAAGCATCATCTCGGTGACTCGCCGCTACTGGTAATACAGTCTCATAACCGGACAGGTAAGTTCACGTGTGTCGTCCCTACAGCTACCACTGTACACCACTGCTCACACCAGGACGTGACCATCTGTGGGGAGTGTTGGGTGAGCACCATGATCCCGTGAAGCCGAGCTTTACCACATCTCACCGTGATCCTGTGTAGCCAAGATCTCTTATGCGACGCCCGAGGACCCGCATCTTTACACGACCCCAGGAGTTATGTTGCTCGTGTCCTGACCTACGACAAACGTCAACGCCGTAAGCTGAGACCCCTTGAGTACGACGGTACGATCTTTGAACACGACCCCCTTGAGCCACACGTTACGACCTGGACCTTATGCTTAGGTTAGGTCGCAGCTCACAAAATTATGCTTCACGGGTCGTAACCGTGGTGTTCAAAGAATTGAGGACACAGTCAGTTCTGCGTTACGGCATTACACAAACATGAGGCAAAAATTACATCATGATTAAGGATGATGGCGTCGTAATCTTAATCAAGGCGCCTTGAGGGAAGATGAACTTTATGGTGGCAGTCCTAATCTCCAAGGGATGAGGACACGAGAGGACCCAGGTCAAAACAGGAGTATGTGTACCAGTCATATTGGATGTTACATATCAAGGTGAAATTCCCACCTGGGGAAGCCACGCGCGCACCTCCGGCCGCAGTCTCGCTCAGTTTGGGGTGAACGAAGATAGTCAGTCAGTCACCCGGGCGAAAGTTTACGCGTGTACTTTTTATCGTTCCTCCCAACACCTCTCTCTCCCTCCCTCCCTCTCTCTTCTCTCTCTTCTCCTTCCTTCCTCTGAACTTCCTCGCTGATTCAAATCGACGCCTCCTGAGCAACTCGAAGTTGGTGGGAGATAAGGTTATATCGGGTTGTCCCAACGGGAGCCTTCTGCATCAGGGGACGGGAGTGCGAAGGAGAGATTTGGCTGGGTACAGGCATGCAGGCAGGCAGGCAGCCTCGGCCACGAGGCTCAAAATTCTGGCAGAATGAAAGAACATGGGGAACACTTAGTAGCCAGCTCTTAATTGTGTAAACGACACACCAAACAGGCACGACCTCACCTGGCACTTTCTCCACACCCATCTCTCAAAGACGAAAGAAAACAAAAGCCTAATGGAGCATGTTGACCGTAAGTTCCCTCGACTTCCATCAGTTTGAAATAAAAAACAATACCTATGTATTTTCTTTTGAATGCAACAAACGACAACAACAACCGATCAATTCCGAAGCCAGAGATACGCCGCGGATTCTCAGATACAAAAGACCTCGCGAGATGAATGTTAAGAGAAGACCAGTTATCTAACTGACCTAGTAGTACCGCTCTCCTGAGGACCATATATATATATATATATATATATTGGCTCTGAGTGAAACAAAGCTCCTACAGGAGGTGGAAGAATGATTTGGGAATGTCCTTGGTGTAAATTAAGGGTTAGTGTGGGGGTAAAGGCAAAGTATGGGATGTGGCACTTCTACTGAATACCATGTTAAGAGAATGTGTGAAGGAGAGTACGGAACTGAGCCTTCACCTGGAACCACTCACTTTCCTCTCTTCCTACTCGTACACACGCCTTACTCTCTTAATAAATGCTTTTCAGTGCATCTAGTGGTTTTCCTTCCACAGACTGACCTGGGTGAAATTGTCAGGACTTTAAAGCTGCAATATATATAATGAGGAAAGATTTCTTATGCTTCTGCTGAAGCTTAACATCTTTGGAGTACGGGGAACCGGGTAGTGACAGAAGAATTCCCAACTTTCTGTTGGAACCTGCCATCCGCTAGGTAACAGGCGCCTGACGGTGAGAGACAAACTCCTAAGCTCCTGTCAGAAAACATACACAAACACCAACGGTACATACACACTGGCCATGAAAGCTGCTTGTGAATTCATCTGGTGAGGAGAGCGAGACGTTGCTGTATCCCGTCAGCTTTTGGCCACTTGTGCTTCAGGCTTCCGATATCCTAACTCCGCAACTCTGTAGCGATTTCGAGAGGAGAAAGTTGTTCCTGAGTTCTTTACTCTCTGAAGAGTTTCACGTGCTGCAGGTAAACGGCAAGCGGTCCGGTGTTGGCTGGTGGCAACAACAACACAAGCCTGGGCCGAAGCCTCGCATCAAGAGGTCGGGGAGGAGGACTTCCCCTTCCAGCAAACTTGCTCCAACTCGCGGCATTACCGACACTAAAACTGGCAAAGTTCCTCGTCCCGATAGGCTCGGCCAGTGACGCTCTCCTACACCAACGACCACCTTAATTAACTAAACCTCCCCTTGTGAGCACGACGGTGCGACACTCTTGGGTAGCATGGGCCTGGCGTTTGACCTGACCCTTATAAAGGCTCAGGTCAAAGGCCAGGCTGTCATACCGGAGGGCCCGTACCGTAGTGATCAAGGTTTGTATGCAGGCTGGACGCTCCCTACGTGGACAACATGCCACCGTCAATTGGGGTACCCAGCTCTCTGAATTCCTTTACGTTTATTCCAACCTCCACTCTGTAGTACATACGTTCTTACGCAACATACATTCATGAGTTACCTGGATGCACTAGACTACAGAAGGAAAGAGAGAAAAAAAAAAGATCTTTAAATAGAGATTAGACCTTCTTAACCTATCTAACTTCTTTAGCAAAGGAAATGAGTCAAGACTTTATATTGTGATTCGAAAGGTTATCACGCGAAACAACCTCGTTAAATAATGATGTATAATACATTTACTGAAATGAGGGAAAACATTCCAAGTTTTCGTAAACATTTATACAAGAGCGACATACGACGTCAATAACAAAGAAGAAAACGAGACATTAAGGCCATTACGAGACGGTTATGACATTCGTGTTTCACGTGCGAAGTAGAACCATCTGCTTCGCTTCTGTCAAGTAACACGGAAGGTTAGTTACAGTGCTGCATGTTCCGGAGTGTTACTGGTGCATCATAAGCCATGGGCCACAACACCACACCATACCACCACATTACAAAATCAATGAAACAGTCACTACTACCCTCACCCCTCAATTCGTTAAGGTACAATGGATAACTTTATCGGTCACACGTCTGTGTCCCCCAGCCATTATTTCTCGAGCTGACCCACTTTTCTACATGTGTGTGTGTGTGTGTGTCCGTATGTATGACGCCTTCTGCTTTACTATCGTCTTTTTACCACTATATTTTGTTTATCCTAAATTACAGAAACCTCGTTATGTACCACCGTCGGGTCTCCTGTTATCTGTCCTCCCCAGCCACAGGGCTGCCTTGGCACAGCTTCTACGGGCTTACATACAACCCCCTGACAAAGCGAAGAAGCACTAGTGTGTAGCGGCAGCACCCGGGCGACAGCAGCTGAAGACGGATCTCTCTCCACCGTTGGGTTGACGGTGATGAATTAAACAACACGACCAGTTGCTACGATGTATTCGGATAAGTGATAATGGCAACATTAACCCATTGATCACGAGTGGACGACCCAAGGACCGCACAACTGGGTCTATATTTCCTTTGGCATTGGCCCTTTAAGGGCAGGGTCGAAGGGCATCTGGAAAATAAAAGGCTAAAAAATCCAGCTCGTGCGCATAAGGGCAGCGTCGTGCTTTAGGCGTCGTGCCGTCGCGTCGTGTTCAACGTGCCGCGCCGTCGTGCTCAGGCGGGAGGTCAAGTGCACGGCTACACGGGGAGCGGCACACTAGAGAATGCCATCTGACAAAACTTTGTGATAACACAGTTACAAAACTAGTTTGGGAACTCTGGCCGTGACGTGTGTCAGCCGGTGTTGGTGGGAGGGGGAGACAGTGCGGCGAAGGGGCTCGGGGTGGTGGCGAACCCGGCCCCCAACTGCATGAGGGTAACTGGGAACGGTCCATCAGTACCTGCCTATATACCCATTGAGTACACTACGACACCCACCACTACGCCACTGTCAGACGTACGAAGTCAAAGACAGTACTAACACACATGCGAAAAAAAAAATGAATACGTACCAAATAACGACCAGTATGAATACTATCTATAATCAATTTTTACTTCAAGCTTGCTCGTCGTTTCTCGCGCAGGCGAGGTACTGAAAAATAAAAAAAGGAGGGGGACCCATTTGCTTACATCAGTTCTCTCCACAGCCCTCTATTTCACAGCCAAGGCGTACAAACCTTCACATGGCTTCCCCCGACAACTTCATACGTGCCCTGGTTCAGCCCACTAAAAGAACATTGTTCCCTTGTACGACATCGTTCAAATTCGCTCTATCCCATGCCAGTATCACACCCTCCTCAACTGTCCAGGTCCCGTTATCTTAAAGTCTTCTACTCATCCTTCTATCTTGTCTTCGGTCCCCTTCTCCACTTCTGGCATAATGTTCCCTTTTGGTAAATCGCTCTTCACTCATCCTCTCCAACTGCCCAAACAATTTCGGCATACCTCTCTCACAATGTCATTCCCTACAAGATCAACCCCTACTCTCGCTAACTACTGTCCCCAAGGATTTCATTTCCATCACATCCACCATCATCTTCCCTACTTTGGCACAACTCGCATCCGTATAGGACCGTCGGGATAACATGCCTTCAAACACACCAATCTTTGCCATTACAGACAGTAACCTCTCCTTTCACTACCTCCTCAACGCACCCAGGACCTTTGCCCCCTTACCCACCCTATGGTTCACTTCAGTTCCCATAGTTTTATTCCCAGATATCAAAAAACATCCAATTTCTTCCACTTTCTCATTATGTCAGATACATTCGCATTAACTCGCAACTTCCTCCATTTACACACACACACACACACACACACACACACACACACACTTCTAAACTCATACGACACCAGCTTATGAAGTTTCTCACTCGGGTCTGCCACCACAGCGGTGTCACCTGCACATAGAGCAACTGATTCACCTCCCTGTTTATGGACTGGGTGGTGAGGGCTCCAGAAAGACAGGTAGGTTTGTAATCTGCTGGAGGCTGAGTAGGGCCTGGGAGGGGAATCAGTTGCTGTGTGCAGGTGACACCGCTCTGGTGGCAGACCTTCGAGTGAGAAGCTACAGAAGCTGGTGTCTGAGTTTGGTAGAGTGTCTGAAAGGAGGAAGTTGTGAGTTCTGCAGTGTTGCATGTTTGTTGGTGATGGGAACACACACAAACACACAGAGAGACAGACAGACACACACACACACACACACACACACACACGAAGATAAAGCAAAATACAGATATCGACTTGCAGACTACTGCGCATATCAAAATACCCAGCACTGTCTATGCATGGGCACTAATCCCTCTGCAGTAAAGCAGGCAAAAAAAAATTACGACCGTTCTAATGAGAGACGAGCCACTCTCGGTGATTGTCTCCGACGGCAGCTGGGAAACACATCCCTGACGAGGGTGCGAAGAGGAGGATGATAAATATGCCCAGGAGCAGGTGGCGGCAAGTGAGGGAGAGTGCGAGTGTAATGGAAGGCATGAGCCGTCGTTGCCCAGGCTCGGGATAACCAAGTGGACAGAGAAAACCCGGAGGGTATTCTGAGACCGCCAGCCTTGCCTTGAGGGCCACACACTCGCAGGATCAGAAGACGGGAGGCGAAGAAGGAGCTAGGAGAGATCATATATATATATATATATATATATATATATATATATATATATATATATATATATATATATATATATATAAGGGGGGGGAGGAGGAAAATACGAACAAGGAAGATAAAGCAATGTGACACAGAGAGAGCTGTGCCGACAAACTGAAGGCCAGCGCTCCGGTGTAGAACTCCCTCCGCTGCACAAACAGGAAATCAAATCACAGACATTACGACCACGGCAGGAGATACAACTTTACCAGGCGGCTCAGCACCGAAACACACGAGAAACAGAGAAACGTGGTGACACCAGGACTTGACGGTGTATCGTGAACAAGCTTGGAATAGATAAAGACATTAACTTGAATCAAAATGTTGGTTCATATAAGCCATTTAACTTAATAAGTGGAAAAAAAATCTTTAATATGTATCCCAGAACATAGGCTAAACTGAGTTTGTAACTCGAGAGAGGTGGGGTCGTCGAGGGAGACCTGTGCCCTAATCCCTGCCCCTGTTTCTTAATTCATTTGCCTGCTGAGAGACAGATAGACAGACCGATATATCTCGGTCTGGGTGATGCAGTGCGGTAAATGGATAGCGCCACGGTAGAGGAGACTGTCGCTCTCTACGCAGGTGCAGCTCCTCTCACTGAAAACGTACACGAGGTATCAACACAAAGGGCAGAAAAAAAAAAAATCTTACGTATACTACCGTCATCTGAATACGGCTTCAACCATGCGAAGGGCAGACTCATAAAATTCCAGCGTACAGGAGCAGAGATGTAGCCCTGAAAAACGCGGACCCGTTCCAACAGGGCGGCCCACGACATTTATTTCACGCGGTAAATATGGAAACAACATCAAATGGCTGGGGGATATGGGATGAAACAAACAAGGCGGAAATACACGGACAGACGCAGGAAATGAAAGTCACCATGAGGAACACGGGCAGGTTCCCAGGACACATCACCACCGCCAGATGGAGCAGCCGACATCGTATCTCCCGCCACACAACCCATCCAGCCACACTGCAACCACCGCACATACATAACCCTCCATCCACACCAAAAACCACCACACAATGTCTTAAGATAAAAAAAAAATATCCACACCACAATCGCCACATACGTAATGTGGTAGAGGAACTAAATTACTGGGGAACTATAGTAATCTCTGGGGCTCTATCCCCTGGAGCGCAGACGGGAGAGGTGTATCATCATCTATACCTGGAAAACCCTGGAAGGTATGGTTCCCATCTTACGTTCGGAAATAACATCCTACTGGCACGACAGACGCGGAGAAGACTTTGTAAAATACTGCCCCTGAAATCCACAGGTGCCATAAGCACGCACTAAAAGAGAACACCTTAAACATCCTGGGCCCAAGACTCTTCGACACTTTGCCATCTGCCGTCAGAAACAGCCTGGGACACGCGGTAGAGCAAGTTCAGGAGAGCATTTGGACAAGTACCTACAAAAGCGTACTCTGACCAGCCAGGTTGCGGGTGCTACGCGGGCCTGGGGGCTGGGGCTGCGGCTTCCACCAGCTTGGTCCACTGGGTTAGTTACTCTGTCCAGCAGCGTGGACCCAGCCCGGGCTGTGTGTGGGGAGTGACGACCCCCCGAAGACTTCGCAAGGTGTCCACATGGTAACCAACCCCCCTAATACCATTCCTCATACCATAACTACCCACCCACAACTTCCCTCCTCCCACAATCCCATACCGCACGAACCCTCCACCCCACACCACAGCTACAGCACAACCCACCCATACCGCAACCACCACATACACAACTCAACCACCAAATCAAATCTCCCACACTAGTTACAACTCTGGCAGTCTAAACCAAGGGTGTCGAAGTCCTTTTTCTTATTTCCCCCAGTGGTCTTCCCATTGAGGAGACTGCAACGTCTGACACAGGTCTTAGAAAAACGGTGAGTGCTACGCAGGCGAGTATGGATGGACACCCATCCTCAACCTTCTTTAATACAGACACTGAAAACTTAGCTACCAATGTTCGGCAAGAAAAATTGTTTCGGACAGTTTTACATAATGAAGGTCAAAGAAATTAAAACCAAGGTTCTCTACCTTGTTAAGGGACAGCTTTGTCGAGACGCAAGTCCGAAATGGTCATGGTGTTTAAGTAAAGTGTGTGTGTGTGTGTGTGTGTGTGTGTGTGTGTGTGTGTGTTTTAAAGAGGGTAAAGTGACTGCAACGCCTCGAATTCCCTGTTATCACGTGCCACTTATCACTCGTGCACTCCACCAGCAGCTGCACCACCGCACGCTGATAACACACACACACACACACACTGGCAACTTAATAAACCCTAATAACTAAGCTAGGACATGACCCTAAACATTTATAATGGCGCGTGAGGACTCAAGAGAGAGGTTCAATTACCGCGAAATCTCGTTCGCTAACCTAAAAAAAATACTGTCAATCCTCCTCCTCCTCTTCCTCCTCTCCTGAGTACGAGTTAGCTCAATGGTGATGCGACGGATGCACTTCTCTCTCTCCCTCACACGATCAACGCACTGTTTGCTACGACTGTGTGAAGGCTGTCACACTATAATACCCCTTGAGCACAACGTAACCACCCTCGAGCAAGACGTTACTAGCTTTGGGCACGACGTTACTAGCCTTGAGCACGACTTTACGGCCCTTGTGCACTGCGTTACGACCCGTGAGCACGGCGTTACGACCCGTGAGCACGACTTTACGACACGTGAGCACGGCGTTACGACCCTTAATGAAAGGACGTATCATCATGCCCAAGGGGGTTAAATAACCCTCCAAAAAAAAAACCTTGATCAATTATGAATACGCCAGCAGAAAAGAAGAAATAGAAAATAAAAAATAGCTGTTACCACAAAGAGAAGGGGGGTTCCCCTTGCATGCACAAGCAACAAAGCCCTCGGCGCTGGTCCTCACATTCTTTATCCGTCTATGACACGAACTTAAAATCAAGCAACACAGTCACTGATCAAAGCGGGGCTGGCTGCTGCTGCTGCTGCCGTCGCCGCCGCCGCTGTTGCTAGGTGCTGCTGCTGCTGCTGCCGCCGCCGCCTCCCGCCCACCCTCCCTCCCTCCCTCCCTCGTGACATCCCGCACGACTTCTTTGACCGACCCCCGCTGTGACCTCACGATCAATGCCTTTTCCCACCCGAACGCGAAATAAATCCGTAATGCGGATCACACGGGGATCAGTAAAGAAAAAAACAAAAAAACACCTTCTCGACTAACCAGGGCAGACAAATATACATACACATCGAACGCGTCGTCACACGGCACACGCACATGTGTGTGTGTGTGTGTCAGTGGCATACTCATTAATGCACATTCCAGGTCGCGTATAAAACCTCTGCCTCCCCAGGCAACAAGCGGAGGCGACACAGTCATTTCACAACGTCCCCAGCGCCGGCTGTTCCCCCCCCCCCCCCCTCCCACAACACGACCTGGAACACTTTAGCCATCGACCCACGAGAGGGCGAGTACCTAGTGTGTGTGTGTGTGTGGAGAGAGAGAGAGAGAGAGAGAGAGAGAGAGAGAGAGAGAGAGAGAGAGAGAGAGGGGGGGGGGGGTGGGGGGGGGG
>JAYMFT010010665.1:0-16890 GCA_038088735.1 Panulirus argus
TTGGTGTGTGTGTGTGTGTGTGTGTGTGTGTGTGTGTGTGTGTGTGTGTGTGTGTGTGAGTGCGTGTGGGTGGTTGGGTGGATGAGGGTTAGGTACATAGAAGGACGTAACACGGAAGTAGGCGTTCACACACCATCGAGAGTCTTTAAGTTTAATTAAGGGTTTCCAATCACAACCTTCACAACCAGGTGGAAACATACATTTTTAACAAACGGCACAAAAAAAAAAAAACTACTAGAGCTCCGACACTCGGAAGCAACCTAGAAATCTCGAACACGCGAGAAAGCCTACAGTTCTCACGCAATGCAAAAATCTAAAGCTCTAAGAATCTTGGGTTCCAGCATACGGGAGAAAACTTTGGACTCTATAAAACTCGGCAGAAACCTATAGCTCTAACACATGGGGAGAAAACATAAAACTAGCACACGGGGAGAAAATATATACAGCTCTAACACATGGGAAGAAAACTAGCACATGGGGAGAAAACCTACAGCTCTAACACGTGGGGAGAAAAACCTACAGCTCTAACACATGGGGAGAAATAGGGAGAAAACCTAGAGCTCCATCGAAGGGGAGGAAACCTCTAACTGTATGCCGGTGCCTGTGAGAGCCGCCCCCAACCAGGCTGGCTGCCAAGACCTACTTTACTCCATCAAAGGCTAAAATAAAAACATCTTACTAACGGCACGAGCATAATTCAGGCTATCACTCACGGGAATATACCCTCCACAGCCTCGCCCCCTTCCCCTAAGGTATATGGCGATTTGAAGAGTCAAACATCACCAGGGCAAAAACGAGGTGGGTGAAATTATGCCTGAGAGTTAGTAATACCATTAAAAAAAGTGACGTACTTTACGTGACAAAACTGTCAAAAACTTTATCTGCTTCGATTAAAATCTCTAATGCATGAAACGGGAATACATACATACAAACATATATATATATATATATATATATATATATATATATATTACATTTTTACACCATTTTTCCTCTCGAGGAGGTAAATTGGTCCCCTATTACATCTTAAACTGAGTTGTAGTAAATGTGGAAAGCAAAGAGTCTAAGAAGGTCGAGGAGATGGGTATCTGTAATGTACAAATTGGTAATTACAAAGACGTGTGGCGGCGCCCGATGAATGCGGTCACTTGACTGGCTGACTGGCTGAATTTGCCACGTCTCTAGTGCCCTCAATCGGCGCCCTTGTTAATTCTTGCATGTCTCGCTACTCTTCCCCACAGTCAAACTCATTTTTGCGTGCTAATTATGTTATAAATAAAATTTGTTCGTTAACACCACGATGGAAGTCACAGACAAATAATTCTGTATTTCTCTTTTATTAATCATAGTGAGCAAGTGCAATAATTCGGTCAATATCTAGACCGGATTCATCGGGTGCGAGCTAAAACCCCTCCGAATGCAAGCGTAACCGACCAGACACGCTAGGAACAGGACCGGTGCACGTATGCCCTTTGTGCACGCAAGGTCATGCAAGAAGTGAGAAACTGTATGGTCTCTGAATCTCCCTTAAGCACCTGAAGAAGGCGCTTAAGACTGTTCAACAGGTGGTTATATAAACGACCCTGACGGCCTTGATGACCCCCCCTGGCAGTCGTAGGCCTAACGTTCAAACGTGCCAGCGACCAAAACAACCGGTAGGTAAGAGACAAGGGCGCATCCCACTGCTAGAGTCAGAAGAAGAGAATAGGAAGGGGTCCCCGGGAGGTTTAATTTCCACGGAGGTAATAATAAAGGAAAGACAATGACGATTCGTGAAGATAATGAGGAAAGAAAATGGCAGATATAAGTAAGACTGAGACACCAACGCGTTGCTGACCGAGGTACAAGAATCACCAATGATGCAATACGAGCAGACTTTACCCCGCGGGAATTGCAATAACAAACCACTATATAAATACCGTCTGCTAGCCAATACAGGGGGAAAAAATCTATTTTCTACCTAGGACGGCAAGTCAAATGGTTCTCTATTGATGATTGAAAAAAGGGAGGCTCTATTTTCCCCCCGCAACATACCGCCCACATTCTTAAATGGTAAAATGCAGTGAAAAAAGGTAATGTCCGAGAAATATTCTCTTTTTTTGTTGCAGGGAAATGTCAACACACCGTTAGGCTAAACCTTGCGTTACGGTAAACGTTACATCGTTGCTTTGACCCACCTGTGTTACTAGCGTTCTTTCCTCTCTCTCTCTCCCACTCGCTAACGTACAACGTCTTTCCTCCAGACACTTATAAACTGCCACCGTAATTATAAGTATAAACATACATTCTTTTTAACACCTTCTCCCCCCATTCCACCTTGTATAGCATTTTATTTATTTACTCTGTTTCTGGCTCTTCCTGGCAGCTCATTCAATAAAGCGTTCATTATCATTATTATTATAATTATTATTATTATTATTATTATTATTATTATCATTAATATCATTACTATTATCATTATAATTATAATAATAATTATTACTATTATTATCAAAATTATAACTGTAATCATCAAAATTATCATTATAATCTTTATTACAATTCTTATTAATGCTATTATCATAATTATTATTACAATTATCATTATTACACAAGGATTTCCTTTCGGATGATTGTGATGATGGCAATGAAGATGATGATGATGATGATGATGATGACGTGAGTTCACTATACACCAAAAGTGTTGAAAAGGATGCAGAGGGACACTGGCCTCACCACCAGCTCCGGTACTCAGGAGAAATAGGAGTATGCAGTTTTCTTTACACCCTCCAGCTTGACCTTTAAACCTTTCCGCTGTCCTACACCTTCAAGGCTGACCACTGTACCTACTTCCTGCCACACACACACACACACACGGATAATATATCCAAAAACCTATTTACAATATGTTTGTCAAAGAAGGTCCGGTCCGGATGATAGTAGCAAAGACGGTACCTCCGTGGGGCTGCCAGGGGGCCGAGCGCTCAAGGATCGAATCCTAGTTGCGGTAGTCGGACCACAGTCAACCCAGCTGTTCATTATTCGACCAGGAGTTAGTCGTGAAAATGGGTGCCCAGCTTTGGCTAGGATATATATATATATATATATATATGCGTTAATGAGATGGCCTCAATGATATGGGCATTCAGTTGCCTGTGCCATCTCACCTAAGAAAAAAAAATAGAATCACAATGAGAGGTTAAAGGTCATAAACTTTTCCATCAAGTTTCTAAACTAGTTTGATGATGTCCAAAGTGAACAGGTCTTCATGAGATGCAAGGACACAACATCCTGAGGCTTTAACATATATTTCACGTAAGTAATTTATCAGGAAAAAATGTAGAGGTACCCTTGTAGTACAGCTGAAGTGGACGGCGAGGATAAACTCTGTAATGAGTATGATACACATGGGGGTCCCATAAGCAGGGGAACACCCTAAACTCTGTAATGAGTATGACACTTATGGGGCCCCATTAGTAGGGCACCCCTCCTTCCCCATACTGTACAAACAGTTAATCACGAATGGGCTGGAAGTCTTTCTCTCTCTCTCTCTCTCTCTCTCTCTCTCTCTCTCTCTCTCTCCACTTCCTGTCCTCCGAAACCCTCTTATTCTCCTTCCATCTCACAGGTCTGCCGGCACCAACCACTGTCCCAGTGATATGCGCCGGTAACAAACCCCCTGCAAATTTACCGTGTACCCCCACGATTCCCACGAATCCCCCCCCTTCTTCATGAAGTGTGTCGGAGGAGGGGAAGGGGGGGGGGAAGCTGTGTGCGCCTGGTGCGGTGCTGCCTCCTCGCCACCACATTCCCTGGCTAGCGTCTCTGTGGTGGTACTGGAGGGTACGGCTTGGGTCCGACACCAGCCTCCCTGACTCACACACATTGCAAGTGTAACACTCTGTGTGTGTGTGTGTGAGTGTGTGTGTGTGTGTGTGTGTGTGTGTGTGTTTAACCCGTCGAGAGGAGCCGTACTGTAATACTCGTCCCTCGAGTAGGTTTGCGAAGGATGTTTTCCAAACAGCGAAGGTTCGGCAAATGCATTCTTATGGTTGATGTCGATTTGAGCGGTGGGAAAAATTTTTGCCTCTAACCGTGCGTTTGTGAGTCTGGTTGGTTACCTGACACGTTACGCGTTACTGGTGTTGTAACCAGACTCCGCCTGCATGAGGTTACACCGCGGGGGTGTGGAACCCAAAGTCCCTTCGAGGAACTTCTCACTCCAGAGGAGTCCCCAGCAACTCACTGGAGCGCCACTTTGAAGCCACAGGAACCCCATAAAAAAAAGTGTCCTGGGGTTATAAAATGAAAAAAGAATAATATATATATATATATATATATATATATATATATATATATATATATATATCACGTTCCTCATTCTCCATAATACGAAGTCATACGCATCATAATTAGTCTGAAGTGGCAACAATACACACGAAATGTGCTTAAAATGCATATGAATTTGTTGATCTACGCGTGTCCAAAATTCGTAGGCATAAAAGTCTTTCAATCTCTACTTGTGTTAACACACACACATTATCTCCACTGACAGTTCAACCGAAGGTCACATATCGGGGGGTAGGGCGGGGAGCGAGCATCAAGCGTGCAGTATAAATATATGTTATACCCGGTTGCCTTATTTTTGGTGGGTCGTGGGGGTGCTGCTACCGGCTTCCTTTGGCTTATGCTTCCGCTGCTGCAGTGACGCAACGCGCCTACCTTAATACCACACGTCAACCCTTCTCCTCGCCGCTCCATGGGCCCGGTTCTGGTTGTCTGTGGTTCTCTTTCGTGTGTGTGTGTGTTCTTTGTCAATTTCTGGATCCCGGTTCCGGCACGACCGTATTCTCGGATCCAGTTTTGGACACAAGATGTATCCATGACTCTGGTTCAAGATCCATGTGTGCATTCCCATCACCTGTCATGTACCCATATGTATTCTTGGTCCAAGTTCTGGATACAAATTCACGCATTCCTGGCTGTAGGTCTGGTTACCAAACGCGCATACTCTTGGTCCCAGTTCTGTTCTGCGTAGAGGAGCGAGTACGTCACTGTGGCACAGTGTCATGAGCTAATAGCTTCGCGAACCCCTTCTGTCCGAGTTCATTTAGCTTTAAACTCGCGGCGGCAACCTATGGCCTGCGACCCCTCCCTTGTTCCTTCTCCCCTGACGTGATAAAAGAGGGCCTCCCCATACACACACACACACACACACGTTACGAGGACCTTCTGAAGCCATTATTCAATCCCGGGAGGAGCGGTGAGTGATTGTGGGGAAGGGACGGAGGGTGAGAGACGGGCCGGCTACCAAAGGTCAGGTTGCAAAGCAGGTACAAGGGCCGCCGCCCACACGCTCAAGGACTTTACACTCACATCCCCACAGGATGCCCCGGTACAGCACCTCCCTCCCTACTGCTTCCAGGCATCAGGTCTCCGTTTATCTGCCACCACGCCACCGCTCACTCCCGTGTGCGCAGCACTAGCTACCTCCGGTCTCTAGCGTCCTTCCTCGCAAAGGTTCATCCTCCTGCCATGAGCCACGAATGGCAAGTCCCGAGGCAGCAGCTCCCCTTCGCCAGCAGGAGGTACCCGCCCGTCCTCCCCCGGAACAGAACGGCAGCTCTGCCACACTTGAGGAGTCTCCTCACTATCACGATATCAATGGGAAATTACTCAGGAAAATGTGCAGAGGGGAAAAGGAGGAGGAGGAGGAGGAGGAGGAGGAGGAGGAGGAGGAGGAGGAGGAGGAAGAAGAAGAAGAAGAGAGAGGGGGAGGGGGGGAGGGAGGGAGGAGGGGGAGGAGGAAGAAGAAGAGAGAGAGGGAGGGAGGGAGGTGTGTGAGGAGAGACGAATAATAACAAGTTGGTGAGTAAGTCGGCGTCCTCAGGTGGTAAAGGCCGCTGACAGACTAACGGAGGGAGAGCGTGAGTCATCCCACCTCTCCACCCACCAGGCCAACCCCTCCACCCTGCCACTCCACCCCCTCCACACGACCAGCCAGCTCAACCCTCCGCCCATCACTTGGGTACCAGCCCCACAAAACGTAGTCGGGTCCTTAGGGGACAAACATACTCAATGTCCTCCAGACATATCACTACTTAATTTCTCCCTAAACACACACACACACACACACACACACTAGTTGCCAGCGTCCCAGCTTAGAAGAATAGTTAGGGAAACTAACTGCTTGTTAGAAACTATTAGAATAGCATTCAGTTTCATGGGTGAGGAAGTTTTCAGCAATGTCTTCACATCCTACATACTTCCAAAACTACAATATGCTTCTCAAGTTTGGTCACCGCATCTGAAGAAGCACAAAGAGCTAACAGAGAAAGTCCAGAGAAGGGCAACACAAACGGAACCAGAGTTAAAAGAAAAGATCTAGAGGGAAAGGCCTGAGGCTTTAAATTTGGTCAACCTGAAAGAGAGAAGAGTGAGGGGAGACTCGATCACAATTTTAAGTTTTTAAAACAGATCGATGACGAGGACAGCAAATATTTCTTTAAAAATGTTTAGGGACAGAGCAACCAGAGGACATAACACGACATTAAGCAATAAACTTGCTGAAAAAGATGAGGAAGTAATTCTATGAGTGGTGGATGAATGGCATAAAATGACTGAAGACATGGTTAATGCAAACACAGTACAAAAAGTCACATGTATGAGAGAAAATGTTCAAGAGATGGGGTCCCTACGAGTGTGAAACTCCCTTCCCGTCTAGCAGAAAAAAAGTGATTAAAGACGGACGTAAAAACATGGTACGTATACACAAGGTTAAGAAACGGGGCCACACGAGTGCAAATCTCTCTTCCCCGTAACACACAAATTGTAACCACACCCGAAAGAGATAGGAGCCTAAAAGCGTGAAACTTTCTCCATACACTATACAGTTACGTAATCACACACATACATACACACACACCATCATCACCGTCATAATTCTCAAGGAGGCAACAGTGGGTATGGGTAGCCAGGAGGCAAGGAACCTCGCACTACATCACACAACCTCACTTAAGGCTCTCATAGTGAAGGTGTCAGGCGTGGGTGATAACCCCCTCCGAGATAACACTACGAGGGGTAAATAACCCCACCAGGAAGGGTGGAAAAGAAAAAAAAAAGGGGGGGAGGAGGGGGAGGGAGAAGATATCAGGTGACGGGAGACAGATGAGGCTGCGACAGATCGAGAGAGAGAGAGAGAGAGAGAGAGAGAGAGAGAGAGAGAGAGAGTACAGACGAGGGGGTGTAATGAAGCCACGATCTCGGGCGTGACTCTGTCTCCGGGCGCGCGTCTGCCACCTTCGCCAGGGTGATGAGGGCAGGTAGGCAACGGCAGGAGCAGCTGGTTGTGTGTGGCCCAGCCTGGTGCATCACAGGAACCATCAGTGTGAGTGTCAGTCACCTCAACAGCAAAGGGAACTCCACCACCACCGGATGATCATGACGCCCGGCAGCTTTAAAAGCCCGTCAGCGGCATCAATATAGCAACAGCAACATCCACAACGGTGGGTTACTCTCCAAAACTGCACCGCCTCCAACCTCGTCAATATGATCAACCTAATCAGAACCGTAGCGATGCATACCAGCCTCGCTTTTGACGGAGACACGATGGCCCTCCCCATACCGGCCAGACATTATGTAAATAATACTGATGATGTGTTGAAGGAATGTCCTTACTTCCTTAGGCTTTAGTAAGCAACCTTTGTTATATTTGTATGTACTCGCGACACTTGCTAGATGCTTCTGGTAATATTGTACAGGGGTACCTAGTGGCAGCACTAGGATCCCGATTCCTCTATCAAGGAATTAAGTATTGAAAACTAAACTAATCTATAAAACAGTGGGGCAGAAGACGGAAAGGGATGATTGAAAATCTATGACAGTAATAATTAATACAACGGAAAGGCTTCTGATTTCACTCCAGCTCAGAGAGGCGGAGGAGCCACCCTAGATATGCGAGCAGTACCCAATACCCGGGCGAACGAGGCTCCTGTAGATCGGGAACTGATACATGCAAGTAAACTGACCGCGGCAACAGTACAGCTCTGTCAGGTTTTAGGTAGCAAGTTCCGCGATGCTCAGCATGCCGGGTTACAGAGGATGTGGTGGAAGGGAGAGGACAAGGGTACGCCCAACATATTTTGTCACGCCGGGGCTGAACTAAAATGTTTTAAAACTGAATAATACGAAACAAATGAGATTCAAAGAGAGATACAGACAGGAACTGCGTTTTGGCACTGTTCAGTTTAATAAAGTTACTGCTTCCCTCATTCCGCTGTGGCACAGGTCTGAGTTGAGAGAGAGAGAAATTGTGTTCAGTGCGAGAAAAAGAGCGAGTATCGGTGTCAGTATGGGAGGGCAAGCCACCTGAAATGTTCACAGCTGTCGAACACCCTATCTCCCGCCCTCTCTCTTGCCTCAGTGTTTATGTTCTATGTGTATTTTCTCGGTGTACCGTCAGCCTTTGGTTGCTGGTAATTTAATAAACTGCAAATTATTATAAACATTACTATCATCATCATTATCATCTTCATCACTATTATCATTATCATTATAATTATTAATATCAATACTACTACTACTACTAATATTAATAATATTAGTAATAATAATAATAATAATAATAATAATAATAATAATAATAATAACAGCAAAAATAATAATAGTAACAATAATAATACTATTAATAATACTAATAATAAAAATAATAGTAAAGGAGGGACAGTAGCAGAAGCCAGAGCAGAAGCAGGACCAGCAGAAGGCTGGAGGTGCTGGCACCAACACCACACTGGCTCAACACAGTAAAAATAGACCCCCTTGCCTCATTCTCTTCCTCCTCTCTCTTATTCTGTCATCCACCTCATGACCTTCGTTACCTCACCCCGCCTCATTCTCTTCCTCCCTCTCTAACTGTTATCCACCTCATAACCTTCGCTGCTTTACTATATAACCACACAAGCAAACCCTTCCCCCCCCCCCCCCCCCCCGCCTCCTCTTCCTCGTGCACCTTACGCACGACACTGACGCGTACTCCCGTCAGTGGCCCTCCTGACGCTGTCAGCCTCGCTATCATTACGTCCACTCTTATCTACATCACGGTAACTCCATCAACCTCCCCACTCCACTCCTGCCTCACAGGACCATTCCCCTTCCGCGGCCTGACCGGTACTGGAGGTGCAGCATCTTCAGCCTACCCCCCGTCGCCACCGCACGTCTCTCCATCAACAACGTGAGGTCGTGACGGGCGGTCTGGGGGAAGGGCGGGAAAGCTACCGTTATCGGTCATCTGGCAGGTGCGAGATCGGGGAGAGAGAGAGAGAGAGAGAGAGAGAGAGAGAGAGAGAGAGAGACAGACAGACATCACGTTATCGTACGCCTGGCATCTTCCCCTTCCGCCGCCCCCCTTCATCAGATGTTAACTGATTTAATTAACCCCAGACAAGCTGCTAACCTGAGCCCGGCTCCTGCATCACACATAAACACACGCATGCCATACCAACCACCGGCGAACGTCGTCCACAATAATCATAAATTATCGAGAGCGAGACGCCAACGTCTTAAGAGGCAGCAAACGTTGCCAGCGGTGACGAGTCACGCCAATGCACATCTACTTTTCAAAAAGGAAAGAAGAAAATAAAATTCCGTCCGTCAGTTCTGCCGGAAACTTCTTCAAGAACAGCATCAATAACATCCAACTTGTCGCCCACTCAAGGTAATATGAACGAGCCACGTCAGACAAATGGTAACATATTCAAACGAATTCGCTAGAAAACAGGATTTTTATTTGCAACCAAGCATCAATATGATGCGCCAACGTGCAGTTTAAGGCTTAGCTACGACACTACATAAGGTAGGTTGTTAGAGGCAATAAAACGCTGAGGAAGAGTAGCAGGGCAGATAGGTGCCTCTAACGACAGCAACCACCACCGGAGAACGCTTTGGCCAGGGCAGACAACGTAGGAGGACAAACTTACGAAGGACGAGAAAGGAAGAGACGAAGCGAAACACGAGAGAGGAGCGGCAGACAATGGGAAGTATCTGAAAAGCAAGACAGAAGTGGGAAAAAAATGTGCAGTACGGTCATGATCGGAGAAAGTGCGGGGAAGCAGAGATGTGATGACGATTGATACGACGCGAAAGAACACGGGGCATGAACAAGAAAGAAAGGCTGCCAAGAATGGGAGAAAGGCAGCCAAAAACAAGCGAGAAAGGCTGCCAAGAATGGGAGAAAGGCCGCCAAGAACAAGAAAGGCCGCCAAGAACAAGAAAGGCTGCCAAGAACAAGAAAGAAAGGATGCCAAGAACAAGAGAGAAAGACTGCCAAGAACGGGAAAGAATGATTGCCAAGAACAAGAGAAAGGCAGCCAAGAATGGGAGAAAGGCCGCCAAGAACAAGAAAGGCCGCCAAGAACAAGAAAGAAAGGCTGCCAGGAACAAGAGAGAAAGGCCGCCAAGAACGAGACAGAAAGGCCGCCAAGAGAGAGAAAGAAAGGCTGCCAAGAACGAGAGAAAAGACCGGTGAGAGTAATAACACGAAGGGGTAAGCGAGATGAGCAAGCGAGCGACGCCGGCCGGGTTCCCGGGAGGAGCGGTACAAGTAACACACGCCATGGGCCGCCCGGGGTCATACGGTCCCCCACGGCCACCAACCACTGACTCACGAAGAACAATAAAAAAAAAAGTTAAAAAGAAACAGTAATACGAGTCACTTAAAAACTCCACAGTTTCAAACCGCCACGCAGCCTCGTCTTCAAGTCAATCAGTTACTTAATCGGTTATATAAGTTACGAGGCTAGCCAGCGTAAACTAGGCTAAACAACAGCCTGTCTTGAGACAAACAGCCTAGCTTAAATTCATGAGAATTTATGGGCTCTAGACAACGGCGTTTACAGGAACTGAACGTCTTCACACTATAAGGAATACAATCGAAAGTTTCCATACTTTCTTCCTTCACCTTTAATACAAATTTCCACACCCCTGCCAGTCCTTACGGCCCATACAACATGTACTGACTGACTTCATCAGCGTTTGTCACCAATGACGATGATTGCCTTCAAAGCCTATTCAACTGCGTGGGAGAAGCCAAGTAAGTGGCTGGGCTTGGTCGTTTCTAAAACCGCAAAAACTACTCTCCACGGGCACAAGTGGCGCGAATCCCCCGCTCTGCTTGGAAAGTATGCGAATCAAAAAACATGGCTCCCTACTTTCCTAGCATCTATTTGTGTGAGGGACGGACACTTGCCAACTATAGCCCAAATCTCGCCCGGTAAACACCTTTCCGTCACCAGCATTAGTACGAACGGGAAGACGCCCTGAGCACGACGGTGCGACCCCTGAGCACGACGGTACGGCTCCTGAGCACGACGGTACAACCCCTGAGCACGACGGTGTTCCTGGGTCGCAGTTGCGCTTGAGAATCGTACCGTCGTTATCAAGGGTTTGTTCCGCCGTGCTCAACGGTCGTGCCGTCGTGGTCAAGGGGGTCAGGGAACGAGGAGGCAAAGTGGAAAAAAAAAAACTGGACCTAATCTGGCACGTCCGTCACCATGAATATATACATACACAGGGAAAGCTGCTGACCATCAGGGGAGGTAAGGAACTGGGGCCTTGGTACGGTGCACAGATGACCCCCCCCCCTCCCTGGGAACCACCCTGACACCCATACGACCCCAGGGAACCACCCTGACACCCATACGACCCCAGGGAACCTACCTGACACCCATACGACCCCAGGGAACCAACCTGACACCCAAACAACCCCAGGGAGCCCACCTGGCACCAGGACGGCCACAAGGAAACCCACCCGGGCGACCCCTGGGGAGGCCCCATCTGACATCCGAACGATCCCTGACCCCCGGAAACCTAAGAGAACGGTCGTCTGACACCCATAACGTTCCCATGACACGCGGGGATCCCGTTGTTACTTGGCCAAAGCCCCTCCCCTCCAATGACACCCAGGATGTTTCCCAGGACAACCAACCCCCTCTTGACCCACGGACGCTCCCAATGACACCTCCTCGACCTACGGATGTTCCCAATGACACCTCCCCAACACAAGAGCGACCCCCGAGACACCGCCAGCTGACACCATCCCCTGCATTCGGTCGGAAGCCAAGACACACCGCTTACCTCGGCGTCCACCGGTATTCTCTGAAGCTTTACGTAAAACGGCGGGGGGTAAAAAAACGTTGTTAATGACTAAGGAATATGTAACAAGGGACACACGTGCACGTCGGGATCCACAATGAGTAAGAACGATACAAACAGAATCTATCAACCTACGTGTACTTAAACTGTAGTTTCGCCGAATGGCAGGGCTAGCGCGTATCGCTCACCGCCTATCTTGTTTGTTCAATATTACCGTTTTCCTCTGCCCTCCCATGCACATTGCATAAATGTCAATTCCGGATTCATGGAAGTCCGCTTTACATTGATCATCTACGAATAAATATGAATATCATTTCTGCTGGGCTCTGGTACATCTTTTCCGTATATTCTAAGATGGAAAAGCAGACTTAATTACTGTTCCCTTACTGAGAAGCATTTAGAGAGGTCCAACGCACTGCTCTCACTCTGAGAGAGAGCACTGATGTTATCATCATTGTAATTATGATCAATATGGAGTCGGGAGACTCTCTGTAGGGAAGGCTAAAACCCTCCATTGGTGTAACGCAAATATAACTTACCATACTATCCTACCCTATTTCTACACTGTCCAACAATATCTCAGTAGCTAAACATTTCACTCTATAAAATTTGGTTCGCACAAAAACCAGCAACTATAACAAAAAACGTGCCTAATAATTTTCATAAATATTTTTATCAAGTTTTCTTTACATTAATCTTCAGGCAACCGTGAGGGACTTTCTTCTCTCTCTGTGACATACATATCTGTCACGCCGCCGAGCCAGCTGTACAGAAGGAACTTCTTTACTGTTAAGGGAGAGAAAAAAAAAAAAGAGAGGGAGGGAGAAAGGCCGCGGTCAGGACGCTGAGCCAACTCGTGGTTTTAATGATCGAGAGCTGCCTGGAGGCCAAGGACGGACGGGTGGGCGGGTGTGAGTGGACGTATAGACAGACAGACGAACGATTCCCCTCTCGCGCTGCCAAGAAATATATCTAATGGACTAATTAATCTCAGATAAAGATGGCACCGAGAAAATACCAACCTCTATTACCACAGGCAGTATTTGGCTTCAAAAGCCTGAAAAGCACCTCATCTGCAATCTTAACAACTAGAGAAAAAAAGAGCCATCACCAAGAGCTATATATATATATATATATATATATATATATATATATATATATATATATATATATAAACTGCACAGTCATAAAAAGAGACATAAGTAAACCCTTCGAGGAAATGTGGTTGCGCGACTTACAGAATACGCTGCTACATCCAGGCACGCCGGAAATCACAGTGATTACTGCGCAATGTTCTTGACCAACGTATAGCCACAAAAACCATAAATGCTGAAAGGTCAACCCAAGATTTCCATAATCTAAACGGGGTCCCACAAGGTAGCATACAGTCACCAACGTTAATCATAACTTACATAGCACGTACAGTACACCCTCTAAAGTTGGAAACATAAGCCTGAAAATTTTTAATGAACACTGCGCCACTCAAAATGGCAATCTCCAGTAAATTCACTCCGAACGAACCTACCATCTACCGTCTGAGGGACCCAGACTCAACACCCCTTGAAAGAAAGTGGGAAAATAAAATCAACAGCCTCTGCAGTAGGGGAGAGAGTGTAAGGCCCAAGAATACAGTTGAAGAGCTGTAACCAGATACCGCACCAGTGCAGTTGTAAAATACTTGGCCACATGCTGACATCACGAGGTTTAATAGCAGACCGTATAAACCAGGGAGCGGTACGAGATAAAGCAAGCCCTGACAAGATTGTACAGACTCTGGCACCTAGCACGGAGGGGAAAATTACAACGTGCTAAGAGCCGTGATTCTTCCCACTCCCCAGTTCAGCCGCTCTCCTCGCCTTCCAAACCACGCATGGCTGGCTGAAGCTGCAGAGAAGGTAAAATTGAAGACGACTCCGATTCGCCACTTCAGAGAAAAAATATACCCCTGGTATCAAAAATGCATCAATGACTTACGGTAAAAACTAAGCGGCACAAACTTAAAAGATACAACACAAAATAAGCTGAAACCTAGAAGGCAATGAAGTCACACTAAAAGCTTTTTCAATACCTCAACAGCAACACGAAATATAAAAGACGCGGTTCTCAAGGAGCCACATAGCGCTGCGAAGAGGTCTAGTCATCCGTCGATAAACACAATGAGCAGCTCTTGGCATTCCATAGATAATCTACCTCTCCAACCAAACAAAATCAATATACACAGACATCCCAGTCTACAGGGGGTGTATATTAATAAGGCTCTCCAAAAATACGTATCCGGCAAACTAACCCACTTCTATAAACCTACATAATACATAGACATAATCTATATTCTTTTTACCTCCATTTAAATTTTCCTTTCTAACCCCTTATTTCTTCACCTTATAACAACACAATAAAAAAAAAAAGCTGGAAAAACAGACACATTCTGAAATCAAGATTGCGACACGAGGGTTAACTTGACTAGGCTATCCGACCGTCTCTTACCCTACCTACACTATATGGCGCGTGTCAAGTCCCAACCAAACTCCCTCCGCCTAGCTTTGATGCCCAACAGATTTTCAGAGCAAAACACATTATTCATGTAAGAAACAGCAATATTCTTCTATAAAATAACATATTCAAATTTCCTGCGAATGAGCACTTAGAATTCATTGCTAATCATACACGAAGCACGTAATAACATTTGCTACGTAGTACAACAACGCAGACAAACAGAAGCAGATCGCAGCAGGGCAGTGAAGGGTCGGCCATAGCTGCTGCGCCCGGCTCGCCAAGTCTGTGAAGCGTGAAGGTAAACAGTGAGCCAACCATCCTGCCCCGGTCCTTATGTTGCCCCACCTGGGCTGGTGGCCAGCTTCCTCCTCCTCCTCCTCCTCCTCCTCCATCCATCCATCCATCCTGCCAACAACACACACACTTCACCAGCACACTCCCGTTTCACCCTAGCACCAACAACGCCCCAACAGCAGACTCCTTCCGCTTCATCCTGTGCCGCCGAACGCACTTCACCGGCAGCTCGTACCGTCAACCGAACCAAGGCCGTAATCATGCACATCAACCCTCGCCTCCAACCACGTCCCATACCCCTGCTGTCTTCCCTATACGACCCAGACCCCACCGGGTTGTTCAGTCCACTAGGCTTCCCGGTGCCACTCACGACGATAAACTAAACTGCTAGTAACACATACTGAACACTACCATCATCAAATCCTCCTGACATCAACTTACAGTCTCTGCGGACTCAGGACACTTGGCCTCCCTACGTCTGATCTCTACAACATCTACACAACTTTCACTCTTCTTGCACTCACCTACGCCTCCCCCCCCCCTGGTTTTCCTCCTCCCTGACCATCATCACACAAACTGGAACTATAGAAGCAAACGGTGCAGAAAACTGCATGCAGTATCGTCCTTGGTCACGCTAAAAACGCCATTCCATTTCGGCTTCCTCCAACCATACCCTGCACTCCATCCGCTGGCTCGGGAAGGAACCTCAGTGACGCACTCGCCACCGTCAAATCCTGTCGCCGGAGATCCCTCGCTCCGAAGTTGCAGTTCGGCGCCGCAACCTCATCGGGCCCATTTCATCTCGTGCAGACCGCTTCAAGTACACTATAACTGTGCAGTGATTTCTTTTCATATTAGCTTCATTGAGATGATTGTGCATTTCCTCTATAATTTTAACCTCTGGCTGTAGTTGTTTATCATTACCATTATATAATTATAAAAATAATAATCATTACATTATTTGTCATTATCATTTGTTATTGTTGATGCAACCTGCACTTTACCAGCATCTATTCCGTCCTAGCCACACCGTCACCAGCCAAAAACACTGCCCCATCTTGAAGCAACCCTGCAGCACGTAGCTTTTCCCCACTAGGCATCTCCCCAGGTCACTCCAGCCCCACGAGGAGTCTCCTCGGCCCCCAGGAGCGCCCCCTAACAAACAGCTCGAGAGTTCCGCCTCACCCCTAGGGAGCACCTCCTACGACGCAAGGGATGCTACGTCGAAAACTAGTAAATAAGCCACAAAAGACGCGGGTGTTTTATGAGGTGTGGGGCCGCGCCAGGCGTATCTGGCCCATCTGCACCCACTCCCCCAGTACTACTACAGTAGGAGGGGGAGGGGGGGAGGGGGCGGGGGAAGGAAGGTCGCGCCTCGTGCTACCTTCCCCCCGCTAAAACCCTCCTGCCGCCCACACTACTCCCACGTACTGACCGACCGATCGCCGCCCCGATGCAACGCCTACCCCCCCCCCCCCATGAACCTCCCCGACACCCACCCACCGCCGCCACCCTACCCCAGTACCCATACGACGCAGCGAGACCTCGTTATACGGGCCGTACCTACGTAGCACCCCCCCCCCCCACACACACACGGGAGGGGAGGAGCCCATGGCACCGTACAAAACAAATCTTGGCGACCCCAGCTACAAGAGGGATTGTTTCATTAGATCGGAAGGTTTTCACGGAGCCAGAAACCTTATTTCTTTCTCCGCTATTTATACAGAGTTCAGATCAAATAACACAACAGGACAGCCACGCAACCCCTGCACGCTCTACTGCCTGCTGGCTCAGAGAGAGAGAGAGAGAGAGTCAGGAGAAGCACCCGACCCTCACATGGCGGTGGTGATGACGAGCCATAACTACAGGCACCTGGCTGTCTCGCAAACCATGAGAGAGAGAGAGAGAGAGAGAGAGAGAGAGAGAGAGAGAGAGAGAGAGAGAGAGAGATGCGTGTGTGACGTGTGTCGCGCTGGC
>JAYMFT010010676.1:0-7500 GCA_038088735.1 Panulirus argus
CTACGTGCCGTTTCCTCTCTCTCTCTTTCTCTCTCTCTCTCTTTGACGCCAGACATGATGAACGCTTTTGGGGGGAGAGGGGTGGGGGGTCGGTGTCTCTGAGGGTGGCACAGAGTCTTTGCGACACACGTGTGCCTCGCATCCCATCCCATCCCCCTCCACCCACCCACCCACACACACACAAATACAGTGGCCACGCGAACCTGGACTGCAGGAGACTCGGGTTGTGTGTCAAGACGGCACTAGCCATGACGTCCCCTTCGCTAGAGACGCCATCTCACCTCCAAGTGTCTCATGAGACTATGAGCTGTAAAGTCGTGCATCTATTTCTATTATCTGTGCCTTAGCATCATAACAGGTGAAAGACGAATGTAAAAACCTTAATATTCCAGCAATTTAACATCTCAAACGTAGACCTTTAGCTTATTGACTAGGGTCAATAAGCATTCGTGTGATAAATGTGTTTACGAAATGATTCACGATTTTGCGTCATGCAAAAAGGGAACACTGTTCATGGTAGATGTGTATAATAGATGAATGTAATACATTCATTGTAATCATAACAGATAACCCAGATATGAATAATTGCTGTGCAGTGAGTGAAAAATCATGCCTAAAATATTATGGATTATATTGATGATTGAAGATTATATGTAATTATATAATCAGGGGGATATATATATATATATATATATATATTGACTACATAAATTTTGAAACGTATATAAGGCATGATTGAATACAATGATGTGTATTACAAGCATAATTTATGCATAACCTTGCTCGAAGTAAAGTATAATACTATGTAATCTTGAACATTATTATTACTTTATTGCCTGACGTATGTACGAAGTAAGATTAAGATAATTCGTAAGTATACTTCAGAGATTCCTTTAATTAGGATTACCTTAACGACCTATTACATCATGCAGGCCTGTCATGCATAATGACTCTTGTAAAAGTACTGATTATTAGAATCACACAGAATGTCAATTAGCAGTGACTGACTTTTGGTCAGAAGTCATTACGCGCTGTGCTTAATAACCATGCATAATTACTTAATGAATGATGACTGCGCATGAAGATCGTGCATGACATAACTGGATAATGACCATATGTAATAGCCATATGATCGACGTTAATTTTGACTAATTAGGTATTTAAAATTGACAGAAGTGTAATTGTGTTAATTATGTTTTTAGCATATCATATTTCTCTTTTATTTTATAGCTGCAGTTAACCTTGCCGTATCTCATTCATGGCAATAGGTAATTTGTCACGGCCCATTCATGGCAATAGTTAAAGCTGGCACAATTCTGTTCATAATAACTCAAAAAAAAAACAATCACGTTTGTGTGAACAAATGTCATCCAGATTTATGGGAACAAGCAAACAGCTTTATCCATTGTTTAATTAACTCAAATTTCACAGGAATAAACATTACATGAATGTACACTGGATTGGATGCGTTCAAAATAGGGTGAAAAAAAATATATACACGACAGATATTTCGGATATTAATTGCATACTTGTGTCTCTCTACACCCGAATACAATGAGTGGTGGCAAATCCTAATTAAAAACGCATTTGGTCGAGAATTCAACATTTGGCTGGCTATTTTTTTCGGCGTTCCCGATTCAGTTCACATATCATCGAGCCCATGGTATGTCCGGGTCTTTGGTATTTCCTACCCTGCATTGACATCGTCAGGGAGCTGGAAGCCTTGTGTTGTGTGAGCTGGTCGTCTGCATCGCTGGGTAAAGGTAAGGTGGGTCGGTCTACCATATCCCAAGACGTGAGCACGACGGTACCATCCTTGACTTTACCAATCGGTGTTTAGACGTGCGCTTTGTCGCTAACGTGGACGCAACAATCAGTGTAAAGCTTTTCATGTTGCTGCTGACGACCTGAAGGATTTCCCGAGACGCACTGAGGTACCCGGTTTTCTCACACCAGAATCCGGGCCAGTTTGTAAACTGGTCGTAGCAGTTATACAGTTTACGGGAGTGGTAATACCGCGAGCCAGTCTGGCACCACGAAGCCCCAGGCATCAAAGGATGATTAAGTTGATCTCAAGATAGATGGGAGAGATTAGAATCCTTTAGCACACAATGGATATGTCATCCTTACGTTCCTGTGGATGTTCTTACTTAGCTGTCAAGTCTTAGGTAGTGGTGATTATCAAATGAATCATACAAGATATTATAGATTATTATATTAATGTATATCATCTTCAGGGGGATTTGTTTTTAGAGAGGTGGGAGGAGGCGTGTTGAAGTTTATTCTCCAAGACTGGAAGGAGACATGGCTGCCGGACTGTCATGGTTTGAACCAGGATAACTTCAAGGTGATGCAAGGAAAAGGCTGTTACTGTGGTACAGAAAACGGTCAGGTACTCTCGTGCAGAAAAGGGGTGAATTACTCTGGTGCACCCAAGTGCAGTCACTCAGGAGCTATAGAGATATTGATATACAGAATTCATCTCTCTAGAAGACTTACTTCAAATCCAATCTTGGTAATTTCCTGAGTGGTGCCGGCTGCATCCTGTGTGTGTGTGTGTGTCGGGGCGTCCGCCTCCTCCCGAGGCGCGTCTGTCAGATCGCCCACACCTCCTGCAGCGCCCGCCCTCCCCGTCCACTCTCTCTGGTTATGGCTGACGTCGTCCGGGTTATACAGACTCAAGGGCGGGCCTCGTAGGGTGCGCTTGGTGTAGGGCAATTCTGGGGCGATACCACTCCAGGAAGTTCCCCAATGTCGAGTGCGCTGGGTGGAATTCGCTGGTGGCTGTCGTCTCCTTTGCTTCTTCTTTCCCTCACTCCTCTGTGACTGGAGCGGGCATGCCGGCCATTCCCGCGTTTTCTTTTTCAAGCCCTGGAATCTGTCGCCGTCGGCCTTTGATGCCCTCGCGACAAAGGTCCTCTTCTTCTTCATCACGTATGATAACCAATCGATGAACCTTTGATAATGTGTGTGTGTGTGTGTATTAGTTCCTCAGTGCTGCCTCGCCCTCCTCAAAATGCGCAATCGAACCCTTAGCAACGGTGGGGTGAGGAGGATCACCCTGCAATCCCTTCATCCAGCGACCTTCGTCAGTAGAGGAGATTCCAGGTTTAAAATCCTCTCCCAACCCCCCCACTCTCTTTTTTTCCCTCCTGCAGGATATATTTTACTCTGCGATGCTCCGTCTGTGTCCTCCTGATGCAAGGGCTCCTACGGGCTTCCATCATTAGCTGGGTCCTTCCCGTGTAGACTACTCATCCACGGAGGTCACTCGCTTAGAGCCAGGTTTATCTTGCTGTAGGACGACTCCATCATCGGCTGCCTTCGTGTTTATTTCCTTATTTTCTCTCTCGCGGGCATTTTGAAGGGTCGTATCCTTATTCCTACATCATTACATTTACATGAATAGTTCAATTACTTCACAGTTACTTTAGCTACGCGTAAAAGGAAAATGATAAAGTAATCATTTGAAAAGGCTGTTCGCATGAATTCGTTCGCCAATTCATTTCACAGAGTTATATCTAGCGGTTTAATTGATTGATATCTAGCGGATTAGCCGATTTGTATGTAGCGGTTTTAGCTGAGATTTTCTAGCGGCTCAAGTGAGATTTATCTAGCGATTTCGCTGAGATCTATCAATCGGAACATAAAACACACACACGCACACACAAACACACACACACACGTTATACGCATGCACAAAAATACACACACATCAACTCATATACAAACACACCCATATATAAGCAAATGTACACACGGGAACTTTACCCACTGGCGTTATTCAACGATGAATAAATTCACCTGACGCTGAAGTGCGTCTTGACTCACCACCAGGGAAGCAGAGAGTAGCAGGTCCCACATATCCACAGGGCTAGTAACCGGTCCCCCAAAGGAAAGGTGCATGTGGCCCCGGACCAAGCCAGAGAAGAGCGTGCGCAACTAATCTACCCCCAATGGGACTGGGAACAGAACAGGAGAAGGCTATTGTATTATCGTGGCGGAATATTGCATTATCAGCTTAGCTGTTGTGTTAATAGATCTTTGCCTTCATTTGTTGGTGATTCTACATTTTTGTTTTCCAGTCGTAGTGTTCGTGATGACGCGTAGTGCAGAAAAATAAATGAACTATCTGTTTTTTTTACTATTGTTTCTGTAGATATTGGCATATTTCTTGGACAGTACCAGAGACCCATCACGTCAGACTAAGGGAGTGAGTGGATGTGGTTTGTTTATATAGGCCCTTGTTGCTCTACCAACAGCAAGCAACCAAAGGGCAGAGAGCATAAGGGTGGGAGTGTGGCCCGCTGCGCCTGCCCTGCGGCTTGTCCAATACTCGCTGGTAAAGAAGGTAATGACCATTTGTCCGGGACTTACGGCATGGGAGTCATCAGGCCCCTGTGCCCTTTGCAAGTGGGTCATTCGGGAGTCTCCTTCAGCTAGCAAGTAATAGCAGGCGAGGTGGAGGAGGAGGAGGAAGGAAGGAAGCATGTTACCTACCCGGAGGTGTATGTTCGCTCACGGCACCTGAGGGAGAGCACCTTATCCAAGCGAGAGGCAGTGAGTCGCTGCCCCTGCCACTGCCGTTGTGACGCCTGGAGAACTGGTGAGGATACTGAAGGAGGTGACGGCGATCATCACGTTCCAGCTGCACTGGACACTGGGAAGCCTGGATAGAGAGAGAGAGAGAGACAAAGAGCTATCTGTAGGAGGTGACAACGATGATGGCACCGCTGCTGCCGACGTCCTGGAAACCCGGAGTTGATAGCGCGGCAGGTGGAGGAGACGACAGTCATCATCGTGGTGCTGCTGTTGGTGCGCCTGTCCGTTGACGAGGAGAGGACGCAGGAGAAGAAGAAGTCTGGGGACATGTGAGCGAGTCACAACAGTAGCATCAACGAGGTAATGAGAAGAGAATCCATAACCTACTTGAAGCCAGTCCTGGATCCATGGCTGGCAATCCTTCAGATTTAGCAGCGCGTTTTCCATAGCGACAAAAGGACCAACTTCGCGCCACAATATGGTCAGTTGCCTTCAACTGAGCATCTAACAACCTACACAGAGGACTTAACAACCATTCCTGAGAATCTAACAACCTTTACTGGCCATCTAACAATCCTGAGAGCAGAACTCGACGATCTGGAAAAAGAAAATCCAAAATGGAAAGAAGATAAGAGAAAGAGGTGTTCATCTAAAGACCTCAAGACACGACGGATAAGAGAGGAAAAGAAGAGGCCAAATGTCCGAACCTTTCTGGAAAGCTTCCAGAAAGGATAAACCCCCTCCACACACACACACACACACACACACAAAAAAACGAACACGGACGGTGGGTAATCCCAGCTGGCCCTACCGTCCGTCGCCGTTGCTAAGGACAAGGACGTTACAGAGGTGTGTGTGTGTGTGTGTCCGTAATTCGACTCCTTCTGCCCAAGAACTACGTGTTGAGCCGAACGAGGATGGCTCGCCCTTCGGCTGAAGGTAACTCAATTCATCGGTCCCATTACTGAGAAGACCCTCGCGTGTGTGTGAGAGAGAGAGAGAGAATGCCTTTGACATCTTTCTTTTTCTATTCATCTGGACCAATAATCAGCTAATATCAGTCCAGATAACGCAGCGGCAAACATCTTAAAGAGAAAGAAAGAAAGGAAGGGAAAAAAATCGGTGCCGTTGAGGAAATCAAAAGGGGTCGACGAGACTTTGATCTCATGAGAACTCGCCAGCAAATCCGGATAGATTTGACGTCAGCAAAAAAAAAAAAAGAAAAATAAAAACTCCTGGTCGTCTTGCTCGTTTTGGGAAGGGGGGGGGGGATGGGGTGGTCAGGACGACCACTGGTCGTTGTCGTTTTAAAGGGTGGTCAGCACAATTTCTGATGGTCGTGTGCATGCGGTCAGCACGCCCCTTGGTCGTCGTGTGGGGTGGTCAAGACGACCCCGAGTCGTCGTGGTGTGGGGCTAACCCCATCGTGAGTACATTGGTGAGGGTAAGCCAAAAGGACCTCACCTTCAGCAAGATGTCTGAAGAGTCGTAACAAAAGCATATCTTCCCTGTGAAGGTGATATGCTGGTGGCAGCTCCTGGAATATTTTCTTCACGTCTGTGATGTACACACACACACAGGTATACATGCAGTGCCAAATGAAACCACAGTACCTCTTGGCTCACGCTAATCTCATGACAAAAACTAGGACAAAAATCAAATCAGAATCCATCCGATCACTTTAGAGACGGGAAAGCCACAGAAGTCATTCCAGATCAAATCAACGTTATTATTTACAAACTGGGGAGAATGTAAATTACTATTACCAAAGCCAAAGGTGATCGCTCTCCTTCGCAAGACCTGAGTAGTCCACCCGTAGCACCAGCAGTAGCAGCACCAGCAGGAGGAGCAGCTCCGAGCCACGCACCGGCCCGCGGCTCCTCTCCTCTCCCCCCTACAGGAGAAAATCGCGGAGTCTCACGCGAGCTGTGTGTCTGCGTCAGGAGTTATACCGTTGTTTGGATGCGTCAGCTGTTTTCCTGCCCCGTCTGCTTAGTTGTAGGGGGCGGACGGCACCAGTGTGTGTGTGAGAGAGAGAGAGAGAGAGAGAGAGAGAGAGAGAGAGAGAGAGAGAGAGAGAGAAAGAGAGGAGATAACAAGCCATCCTTTAGCCAGGGAACTACCACTCTGCCCTTCCCTTCTCCCCCACACAGCCTCGTGTGGATCGTTACGTCCAGTGCACCTCCTGGTTATGTAACTCCCCCATCTACAGTAACTACCCGGAGCTGACCAGCCAACCAACCAACCCACTCTCCCACGACTCCCTCCTCCTCCTCCTCCAGGGACTGACGCCGAGGAAGCCGTCTGCACTGTCTGGCGAAGAAACTGTTTGGCTACATTAAATGTTTGGCCTTTATAAACGTTGAACCGTCTGGCCAAGGGACTATTGGCCATTTAGCCGCCTGGCCAAAGAACCATTGGCCATTGACCTGTCTGGCCAAGGTACTGTTGGCCATTGATCTGTCTGGCCAAGGTATTTGTTGGCCAATGAACCGTCTGGCCAAAGGAACTGTTGCCCACGGAACGATTTGGTGACGAGACATCAAAAACATTTCTCTAGCCACTAAAAATTGTCCCTCCTGAAAGGTTTTGGTAACGAGTCATCAGCAGAACTTTTACCTCCTTGAGCACGACGGTACGATCCTTGAGCACTATGGTACGATCCCTGAGCACGACGGTACGATCCTTGAGCACGACGGTACGATCCCTGAGTACGACGGTACGATCCTTGAGTACGACGGTACGATCCTTGAGCACGACGGAACGATTCTTGAGCACGACGGTACGATCCTTGAGCACGACGGTACGATCCTTGAATACTATGGTACGATCTCTGAGCACGGCGGTGCGACTATTGAGCGTGATGGAACTAGTCTTGGATATCATGGCTCGGGGGCCCTTTGGCCCAGTCCTTGAGGGCCGTGTCAAAGGGCCCCTGGGCCATCGTACCCAAGGGCT
>JAYMFT010010676.1:12500-16889 GCA_038088735.1 Panulirus argus
CAGTGTAGCCAACTGAGCACACACATCCGACGCGCTACTGTGTAGCCAACACCGCTACTGTCTAAACTCGCTACGGTGTAGCCAACACAGCTAATACGCCTGACTTGCTGTAATGAAGCCAACGCTGCTCGCAATTACGAGGGAACTACAAACAGGAATTGAAATGGGAGGCTTTAGGAGCGCCGAACGCCGTTCCACGTTGTCACAATCGTTTCCAAAGGTTGGTTGGTTAGGTCTTAACCCATACTTGATATAAGTCATAAGTGCCTTTTAAATGTAGAAAGTGTCGATCTTACTGGCATATATAGACGTAGATAAGGACAGACTCATCACCAAGACGTAAATGATTTGGATAATTATGGCTATGTGTAAATCTAGTTTTTAATGTGTGTCTCTCGCCTGTAAATGATAATGGAAGCAAGTTTCGTCATTAAGGAAACACCCTGTGTTTGTGGTCGTCAAACCCCGTGGGTGAATAAGGCATACGTACGACCCCAGTGCTCGTGGTCGTCAGGCCTTGTGGTAGATAAGGTGGACGACCCTCCCTCCACCTTGTGTTTGTGTTAGTCAATAAGGTGGACGACCCCCCCAGTGTTTGTGGTAGTAGATAAGGTCTACGACCCCCCCCCCCACTCACCACAGTGTTTGTGGTAGTAAATAAGGTGGACGACCCCATTTACTTACAAGGATAAAAACTGTGATGGAGCTCATTCGGCCTCTTCATTATCTATTCATAGACTTGGACGTGTTTTCATGTATAGAAAATGGAGGGTGGACCTACTGGGGTCAAAGGTGAGTGAGCGGGGGAAGTGGGTGTTTAAAGAGGGTGTATCGGCAGGCAAGAAGGTACGGGGGGGGGGGGGGGGAAAGGGGAAGGGGGGGGTTAGGGGTTAGGGGGGAATGTAAGGGGCCAAGAGGGGGGGAAGTGGCAAGGGGGGGGGAAGTGGCAAGAGGCTGTTACCCACGCCTCCACAATAATTTCCCAGCACTGTAATCACCAAGCCGTTGTTTCTCCCCACTCTAAGACGGTCATATCATAAGCCGGAACACGTAAAAGTTGTAAATTATTTACAAAGTAAATATCTCATCGCTTTATATTAACATCTGGCCATCAAGATTTAACATTCAAAAACTGAAGGCTGTGTGGTAAATAATTTTATGTGGGATGTGAAAATTCAGAAGATCTATTCTCCCCGCCCCGCAACGACGAACCAATATATTCTCCCCGGAGGAATTTCTCCCCAATTAAGAGCCCCTGGGGCATGGGGAGGGTATTAGTTGCTGAAGGAACACATGGGGAGGAGAGACAACAAAATTATCTGCGGTCTAGGCCACTTTCCTCCTCCCCACTACTCCTCTCCCCATACCCCCTTTTACTCTCCCCACGCCCCTTTAACTCGACCTCACGCCCCTCTATTCTCCCCACGTCCCTTACGGAACGGGGAGGCTTCTGAACGGCCTGGAGATAGTGGGGAGGACCCCCGAGATGGCTTTTGGACGACCCCGAGATAAGGAAACGGAAGTTAGGGGGAAGGTCTAGGGGGTCCCCAGAATGGTCCTTTGGGGGGAGGGGGGGGGGGATGGAGCCCTGGGGGTTGGAAAGGAGGTCCGAGACGCCTCTTGGATAGGGGAGGGAATTTTGGTCAAGTCTTCAAGTTATGAATAGATAGATAGATAGATAGAGAGATATGTAGATAGATAGATAGATAGATAGATACGTACATACATGGATATTTAGATTTGTAGATAGTTGGATAGATACGTAGATAGATAGACAGACAGATAGAAACGTAGATAGATAGATAGATACGTAGAGAGATAGGTAAATAGATAGATAGATAGATAGATAGATAGATAGATAGGCAGATAGAAACGTAATTAGATAGATAGATAGATAGATAGATAGACAGATAGAAACGTAGATAGATATATAGATAAATAGATAGATTTAGTCAATGTCTATTGACTTAATTCTTGGGAAGAAATCTAAAAACCTGATCTCAAGGAATGAGAATTATGGGGCGATAATTGACTCAGTTGGAACCACTGGCGATAATCACTTAAAAGGAAAGGCTCCTGAGGCCATTTTAACTTTCCTCTCGAGCCGAATAATTGTCCCGAAAAGTATTTCTTCGTCTTTATGGTGACCGTAAACCGAATCTGCCAGGGCTAATTGTATCCACACAGAATAAGTTCCTTCATTAAACCACGATGGGGTAATGTTTCCTACTTCTTCTCTACCCTACGATAGACTTTGGAGATTCCCAGGTTGTGCTGTGACGCGAAACTGAAACCATCATGTGTGGTGTGAAATATACAGACAGCGAAACGCGTACGCAACAGTGTTACAGTACTCCTCCTCCTCCTCCTCGTCTCTCTCTCTCTCTCTCTCGGTCGGGCAACAGTAGAGGAGGGGCCCGTTACTTGGCACCCCACCCACCCCCCCAGGTAAGAGATGGGGCTCAGCTGGGAGGGGTGGTAGCAGGAGTGGGCTTCGTTACTGGCTTTAATACTTCAGCCATAGTTTATCATGGCACGATGGAGGGAGGGAGGAGGGAGGTGAGGGAGGCGAGGATAGAAGGAAGTGTAGATGGAGCGGGTGGAAGGTGGTAGGTAAGGAGGAACCGTAGATGGAAGGACGGGGTGAGACCATAGATGGTGAGAAGGGGCGGGGAAGGGATTTTGTATAGAGGGACGAAACAGGGAGGGAGCGTAGATGGGAAGAAAGAAGGAAGAGTGGGAGCCTTGATGGAGGGTGGAGGTAACGAGGGGGCTTATATAGAGGTAAGAGAGAGAGGGAGCATCGATGGAGACACAGGTATACACAGTATGAGAGAGGGAAGAAATGCCTCACCTGCAGATAATGTGTCAAAACTGACATCCAAAAAACGTCTTGGCTATTAAGGAAATCATCATCAGAGTTGCGATCATATCTAGCTTTGATATCAAATCAGTTATCATTGTATGGCTTTGACATTACGTCAGCGATCGTTATTTAGCTTTGACATCATGTCAGTCATCGTGCCTGCCTTTGATATCATGCCAGCCAACATGATATCAAGCTTTGATATCATTTTCATAATTCATTTACTCACTCACTCACCTCAACGACTCGCCTGCCTTTAAACATTGTATACTAGCAGGCCAGATCACAGGACAAATATACATACGTGTAATTACCTATTTGTGACGGGGTGGGTGAGGGGAGGGGGGGAGGATTCCTGAGCTGACAGTATTAAGAGACAGTAACAGTGACGGTATCCTCTACCCTTGTCATCGAAACAGACACACACACACATAGAACCATGCAGGGCATTTCTGGGTTTCCAGATCAAGATGAAGGAACCAAGCTGTCTTATTGTAAGGGTTCACGGGAGATGGGAACGTGATTAATGCCCTGCCCAAGATGTAAGCCACAGCGGGAAAGATTTAAGAGACCGGGGAATTGTTATCCTCTTGAAGACGGAGGTTTCGCTGGGGACTTAGCACAGGCCGAAGACTCCTCTGGGGACTTGAAGCAAAGCCAAGGCTCCTCTGGGGACTTGAAGCAAAGCCAGGGCTCATCTGGGGACTTAATACAAAGCCAAGGCTCCAGGAGGACGTTAGACAAAGCAAAGGCTCCATTAGAGACTTGAAGCTAAGCGAAGGCTCCGTAGGGACTTTAGACAAAGCAAAGACTTAAAGGAAAATCTCTGTATGGATTTGGAACAGAGCGAAAACTCCATTGTGGAGACTAACGTTTTTAGAAGACTCAGCAAATCTGAAAAGTATTTGGATACATCGCTGTCCTCTTCCAGGTCCATAGAGATCCAATTTCCAGGTACCAAAGGGCTGGAACGCATTAATAAAGAGGTGTGAGAATGACGTAGAGGAAATTCTTCTCACGGAACACTGGACTAGGCTACGTAGGTCCCAGGGAATATTGGAATTTTTTTCTTTTTGAGACGAATAAATTATTTATTTCCATTCAGAAAGTTATCATTAACTAGATGGAAATTTATGTTCATAGATTTATATTCGTAGATTCAAGAGTAAATAGGACCCCTTTTTTTTTTGAGACGAATAAATCATTTACTTCCAGTCAGGAAGGTATTATCAACTAGATGGAAATTTATGGTCGTCACTAGATAACGGGTCTTCCCTTGCTTCTCTCTCTCTCTCTCTACGCCGCAACCCACCCTTCCTCTTCTCTTCAGAGCCTTTGTGTGGTAGCGAGTGTTGGGATGTTTTTTTTTTTCTGCTCATTACTCTTAATCCTGAAACATGACCTGTTGGCGATTTGATGCTGGCTAGCTTTTTCCCGGCGGATTACGTGAGAGAGAGAGAGAGAGAGAGAGAGGGAGAGAGAGAGAGAGAGAGAGAGAGAGAGAGAGAGAGAGAGAGAGAGAG
>JAYMFT010010687.1:0-16888 GCA_038088735.1 Panulirus argus
AGAGAGAGAGAGAGAGAGAGAGAGAGAGAGAGAGAGAGAGAAAGAGAGAGACAAAGAGATAATGAGAGAGACATAATGAGAGAGAGAGAGAGAAAGAGAGAGAGAGAGAGAGAGAGCACTCTCTCCCGGAAGAAAGATATTTCTGTCGCATTCTTGTGAAGATATGTGCCAGGAGCAGTCACAAAGCTGCAGGAAAGCATAATATATCTTGAAAGCTTTTGACTATGCATCGAGACACCATTTTACATCTGAATGTTTAAGTCCCAGTTCCTGGTTCAGTGAAAGGGGCAAAAGCGCGCCAGAGAAATGTTTTCCAGGGTATGATTTCCAGTTTCTTTTGTGGATCTTCTTCCATGCGTCAAGATGAGATGCTCACACGCACCAGACTCATCTTTTACATCAGGAAATATAGTCATGAAAACTCCCGCGTGAGCCCATGATCTCACATTCTTAGTCTCGATTGTAGAGGAGTTGTGGGGTCTCAGGAGACTGGTGCTTTAGTCTCCTTGAACTTAGGAGTTGTGGAGCCCCAGGAGACTGGAACCTTAGGAGAGTGGAGCCATAGGAGACTGGAGGCCCAGGATAGTGGGACCCCAGGAGACTGGAGCCTCAGCAAGCTGAGGCCTAACTACACTAACGCCCCAGAAGAATGGCTTTTTCTCTTACCTAACTCAGCCATCCATCAGAGAGGATGCTCTGGGGCGCTGGAGGAGCGTGTCATCCTCTGCTTGTGACACCAGCTTGTCCCACTGACAGAGAGAGGATGCTCTGGGGCGTTGGAGGAACGCATCATCCACTGCACCAGCTTGTCCCCGTGACACAGGTGGGATGCTCTGGCATGGAGGGGGACGTCGCAATTACTCTCAATAATAGTAGGGACCAGCACAGGGCAAAGGAACATTGCAATATTGCTGACAACCTAAAGAGAAAATCTAAGAGAATCTTGTGGTCCAGCGCTTTAGCAGAAAAGCCAGTACTGTGGTCTGGTTCCGAAGCAGTAACGGCAATATTGTGGTCCCTGACATGTTATCTTTGCCCACAGATTGGTAAAGGCAAGGATGATATTGTGGATGAACTTTACAACAGTGAATATCAGTTAAGTTGCCGTCCAGCAAGGTAACAGTGGGAAGAGTATTGCCACCGTCGTATCTACACACCTGGAAGGCATTTCCACAGTTCGTTATCGTCATCCAACTGACCAAACTAACCGGATCTGCGGCATTAAGGGATCAGTATCAGAATATGACAACGTACCGTCAGGTTTGGTGAGTGTTAACTCTAGCAGAAGTTCTCTCTACATCTCTCACCGGTGTGAGTGAATATTAGTTCAACACATAAGGTACTTTCTGAAACTTTCTGGCAACTCATCTCTCAATGATTTTGATGTCTATTTAGATTTGCTCCCTCCACCATTCCCTGGCATCCCTCCAACTCTTCCTGTCACATTGTCCAACTCCACAGTTCTGCAGGCTCCTTCACTCTGAACTTTGCTCCCATTCACGAAGTCGAGCCGCAAACTTTTACATTCCTCGTTATCCTCTCTTGTGTTTCCCGGTCCTGAGATCCTTATTTTCCCAATATCTTTGGCTTTATCTAATGAGTGAAAATATACCATTCCATATAATGAACCTTCCTTTGATTTAATTTCTCTTGCCCAGAGATTCTTATTATGAATGAATTTTTAAGTTTATAAGAGAAGTAACTTTGCGTCTTCAGTCTAAAGCGGATAAGAATCTTTATATTTCTGGCGAGGCAAAAGCGTTTTGTTTCCAGTTGCTGTTCAAACGTTCTCTTTCACTTTTTTCTTTCGTTTTATCTCCTGCTCGCTGCCTTCAAGTGCCAGTGCCATCATAAAATTTTCTTTCTTTTGCCTAAAGTTGTTCTTTTAATGTCATCTTGCAAGAGGTATTACTTTGTCTATACATAAACTTATCACCTTTGTTATTTAAAGTTTCTTTATTTTTAGTTTCATTTCTCAAATTCCATCGTAGATTTCATTACTTTTCCTTCTGGTTTCCAGACGAAAAATATGAAGTGCTTTCCTCTTCCTTACGACGCATTTTCACAAGGGGAAAATTTAGTATAATAAGGATTTGGGAAAATCTATGGAGGAAAGTGATGGCGAAGTATGAGAACATGATTATGAAGACATACTGCCACAGTGTAGACACATGAGTGAGGTGGGCTTGAAGTATGTCCACCATCAGTTGACATACCTTATGAAAGAAGCAGAAGACGCAACTTGTCTGCTGGCAGATATTTGAACTGAGTCCAAGTGCATGGATAAGGAAATATTCAGAAAGCTATTCACATCCTACACGAGACCAAAACTAAAATATGCTTCACAAGTTTGGTCACCACACTTAAAGGAGCTCAAAGAAGTGATAGAGAGGGTCGAGAGAAGGGCAACAAATATAGTGCCAGAACTAAAAGTGATGAAATCCTGGATACCTAGAATTTGTTCACCATGGAAGAGAAAAGAGTAAGGGGTGACTGATCACAACCTTTGAGTTTGTAAAACAGTTTGATGCAGTCAGCTTCCGGGTCACCACAGACACACAGGTGCTCCTTCTGTTCTAGTCTTCACTTTACCTTTCCTGTCTCAAGCCTCCCACCTTCCTCCTCCTCCTCTTCCTCCTCCCCCATCTCATATCATTTATCTTTATGTATTCATACATTATTTACTTCCCTCTAGGATTTGTGGTAAAATAAATTTCTTCTTTTATTTCACCATCTGGCACCGTCATTATTCCTTGCACAGCTGTTTCTTTGTTCTATCTGCTTCCCTTTTCATTTCCCCTCTTCCCTTTTCTTCCTTAGTTTCCCCTCGTAGCCCGGAAATTGGTACTGTGATCTACGTTCAAAATGAATATGTCAGTGATATGGTTTCTAAATCAATTATAAGAGCAAAAGTCATTTATATAACATCATGGAAAGGTAAAACACAATGTAACGATAAACACAAAATATAGGAAGTACAAGAGAATTACGTGAATGAAAATCTCTGAAGATCTAAAGATAAGACCACAAAGACCCTCTACTCGCGACACTGGACATCAGAACACTGGCTCTCCACCAGCAGGTCGGCTGTACTGACACCATCACTGATACAAACTATACCGGAAACTCGAGGTAAGACCAACAAGGTAATGAATTAATGTATGAAGAAATCATCAATTTTTTGTTCCTTCTTTCATATTCCTCCATATCTTACCAAGTCATCCGATCAACAGCATTTTGCAGCAAATACTTTATGTGTTATCTGGATCTAAATATGTTGATATTCGCCTCAATACCCACAGTAAAGCACATGCATCATCTGCACACGAGTCCTGTACTGTCCTATTCCTATATCACAAACGAAATCATCAAAGTTTGGTCAATATTCTACTGTTGTGTACATCGTCTCCACTTTACCCTAAGCTTAATATCTTCTTAGTTCCTTCTGAGCCTGGAGTTTACATCTCGAAGCGTAGCTATCGAACATTACTAAAAACGGGATACATGATTGACTTGAATACCGGTTTAAAATGTCAGTTTTGTTGTTGATTATTGGACACAGTTCCATGGATGGTAACATTACCAGCAGAATGAGTTACTGACCATTACCTATATCATTACCATTAGGACAAGAACACTATACCATTAACTTTGACATTACGTCTAAGACAATAGCACTTCCCCCGGTGTTGCATCGTCAGACTAACCAAGGATATAGTTCACCATTCGCGCCAAATGGAGACTTCTTATCACATTCCAGCACTGGAATAGGTTGAGGGTTCGTCAGAAGAATTAGATTCACCTCATTTCCTTAATGTATTCTTGTCACATCTGCGTGACTGTTGGCATGTTTAGTGCTGGCGGGGGAAAGATGTAGCTTTCTTTACTGGCAGTCGAAAAGGAAATCAGTTTACCGGCAGTAAAAATTGGATAGATGATATGAGAGAGTTTTGATCAGAGCAATGTGCGGTAAAGGTGATAATAATGTACAACGTACACGAAAGGAAGTCCACACGCACGCACGCACACACACACACCATGCAAAACTCCCACCCATACAGGACAAATACAAATAGATATTTACACACACAGGATTTTCCATGGCGTATTGGTTAGCATCGCTCATCACGATTCACGCACTGGCCCGCACGGGTTCGAGTCCTGGGAGCGGCAGTCAGCTTACAGCCAGCCTAGCCATTTATCCTCACAAATGAGTATCTGGCTTTGGCTGGTATGTGTGTGTGTGTGTGTGTGTGTGTGTGTGTGTGTGTGTGTGTGTCTGTGTGTGCATACATAAATATACAAGTAAAGAAATGGTACTTATATACAAGGCTAAGAGACTGGACGACACTAGTGTAAAAGTCTCTCCCCGTAACACACAAATAGTAATCAAATAGTAATCACACAGCGCCAACAGATTGTAGCAGTGTATCCTGTATATATGGCCTGAGGGAGGGTTTAAGACCCCATCAGCAGGGATTACCGGCCTTGGTTTGAGGATCGGAAACCATCTTTGTGTTCCATCTGAATAGGTTGTGTGTTCCTGCATAGAAATGAGGCTGTGCTCCTGCATAGAAATGGCGGTGAAGCGAGATGCGGGTTCGGCTGGAGGCTTTGTGATAAATACATGGGTTGTGTAGCTTAAGAAAGAGTAGAAAATATCTCCGCAAACTTGAAAACAAAAGGTATGAGAGGGAAAGAGAGAAGTGATAACGAAAGGAAAAGTTGAATTAGAGGGAAGAATACGAGGCTTAACCCTACTGGATCTGGTATGTATCTTCGTTAGCTTTAGCCCAAAAGGTAATCTGATGCTTATAACGTATACATGGCGGGAAATTATATGCAAAGATCATTCATTTGCTGATTACATTAGTGTTAAAGATGATTCAGTTTGTAGAATACTGACTGGAGTGAACAGATCAAGGAGGAATCGAACTGACACATACAGTCATGAACTGTTAACAGTGGTAGCAGTGATGGATGACCATACCAGTGGTGTCAGTGGTAGCAGTGATGGTTGACCATACCAATGGTGTCAGTGGTAGCAGTGATGGATGACCATACCGAAGGTATCAGTGGTAGCAGTGACGGATGGCCACACCAATGATGTCAGTGGTAGTAGTGACGGATGGCAATACCAATGCTGTCAGTGGTAGCAGTGACGGATGAACATACTAGTGGTATCAGTGGTAGCAGTGATGGATGACCATATAAGTGTTGTCAGTGGTAGCAGTGATGGATGACCATACAAGTGTTGTCAGTGGTAGCTGTGATGGATGACCATATAAGTGTTGTCAGTGGTAGCAGTGATGGATGATAATACCAATGGTGTCAGTGGTAGCAGTGATGGATGAACATACTAGTGGTATCAGTAGTAGCAGTGATGGACGACCATATAAGTGTGTTCAGTGGCAGCAGTGATGGATGACCATATAAGTGTTGCCAGTGGCAGCAGTGATGGATGACCATATAAGTATTGTCAGTGGTAGCAGTAATGGATGACCATATAAGTGTTGTCAGTGGTAGTAGTGATCGATGATCATACCAATGGTGTCAGTGGTAGCAGTGATGGATGACCATACTAGTGGTATCAGTGGTAGCAGCGATGGATGACCATATAAGTGTTGTCAGTGGTAACAGTGATGGATGACCATATAAGTGTTGTCAGTGGTAGCAGTGATGGATGAACATACTAGTGGTATCAGTGGTAGCAGTGATGGATGACCATGTAAGTGTTGTCAGTGGTAGCAGTGATGGATGACCATATAAGTGTTGTCAGTGGTAGCAGTGATGGATGATCATATAAGTGTTGTCAATGGTAGCAGTGATGGATGACCGTATAAGTGTTGTCAGTGGTAGCAGTGATGGATGACCATATAAGTGTTGTCAGTGGTAGCAGTGATGGATGACCATATAAGTGTTGTCAGTGGTAGCAGTGATGGATGACCATAAAAGTGTTGTCAGTGGTAGCAGTGATGGATGATTATACCAGTGGTCGTAACTATAACAGTGGTAGAAAACAGCGCTAATGACACGGGTCTTATGATACACTGTCCATGAAAAGAAAACTTTTTTGTCTTTACTCTCTTAAACTCACCTTCTGTATTGTAACCCTTATATTGACACTATTAAAAACTGAAACAAGTTTTTTCCACATTCTCACATGACCTCTGGCTGGTTCTCTCTCTCTCTCTCTCTCTCTCTCTCTCTCTCTCTCTCTCTCACCCTTTTCTTAAGGGTTCTCTGCAGAACTTCCGGCAAGGCATCAAGTACGTTGGATATATTCCCAGTTGCTGCATCATCTACCTCGGGAACGACCCGCAGCAAGCTCCAGGCGTCCTTTGAAGGACACTGGTACCAGTAAGGCTTTGCTACGAGCCCTACCGAAAAGAAAACCCAGAAACATTTTGTCTGTGTTCCTTTGTAGCCAATTACAACAACAATGAAACTCCCATTTGTGTAATTTTGCTGCGACCTGCTACCATTGTACAACAGGCTGGAGAGAGACTAGTGATAAGCACTGGGCCAAGTGATGATGATAGGCACTCGGCCAAGTGCCGAGTGAGAGGGTTTGTGGTCGTCAGGAGAACTCCTAGTTCGACCAGTTCACCTGCAATTGCAGCTACTGGGGGAGCCACACGATCAAACGGGCCCAGGTTCAAGTCCCAGACGGGGCAGGTGGCTCACTGCCACCCTAGCTGGTCGTCCTCCCCTTTGGGATTGGTCGAGGAGTGGCTAACAGGTGTAAAGTGGGGGATGTATTAATGTCTATATACATTAGGTTAAGAAATATGTATACAAGGGGAAGAGGCGGGGCAACGCTACTGTAAAACTCTCTCCCCGCAACACGCAAACAGTAATCAAACACAGGACCTTTAGTGTATAATGAGAAGGAAAACCCAAGGACGGATCTTCATCTGAAAATAGAACAATATACGCTATAACCCTGAAACTTGTTGATCTTTCCCACTAGAGTTTGGGCTGCATTTTCCAGCATGTTTGCTAATATTTTGGCTGTCATTTTATCTCTTACACTCATCATCCTTTCTTTTCATTGATTCATCTGTAATAATACATGGCAGAGGCTACGATCTGAACAGGAATGCTTACTGATTACGGTAGTAGTATGTTGCTTTGATTTGACCCAGCGACAAGGCTGCTGGATGGTGCGTGCCAGGTGTTGCATGTTCCTGAGTTTCTGCCTGGATGTAGGTGCTGTGGGCTGTGTACTGTGCTCGCCTCTGACTGATACTGTCTGCTGCTCCGCTTATGTGCTTATAGCATGGTTTCTAGACGCATGTTATATTCCATAAGAGAGTTATTCATCTCTTAATTTCTGATGTTATTGCTGAAGCTATGTGTTTTCCTGTTCTAGAATTCTGACCTTTCTTTCAAGAGGATTCGAATCAGTTGCATTTTCTTCTAGAGAGGCAGCCATCTGTCGTGTTCGTTGTAGGGTTTTCCCTATACTATCTGCCAAACTCTCTGCTGATTACTAACGCTGGAGTTCTCACACAAGGATTCTTTTTTTCAATGAACTTCATTACAAGTTTCCCCAGACCATTCATTAGGATGTCTAGATGAGTCAGGTTGTTTGGCTGGGGGCTCTAATCCGCTGGGAGGAGGTTTCGAAAACTTGAGTCTGCATTTATCTTGTCAGGAGAGTTGGGAAGTCTTGTAAACTGTGCAGGTTCACATGAGTATGAAGGAATGAACTGTTGTCTTATATGATCTGTCACTTTCTGAAGTTTCGTTTGAGGCCTTAGTGGACGCGTCTCATTCAAAGCAAACTGATCCCTCGAGTATTTGGGACGTGCAGCCTTCGCTACATCCCCATTGGCCACCTTTTCTTTATAATGTCTTGTCGGGTGTTGCCAGGAGCAAATCCTGCACCTTTCCTCGTAGGTGCACCTGGCTCTCACGTGCCCGAAGAACTGACATCCGTACACCTTATCGGCTCAGAAACGTACATTCGGTTTGTTGATAAATCCCGTGTCCCACCTTTCATGTCCCAGACCCTCTCTTACCTAGTGCAGGATGACCTTGTTGCTAAGGATGTTGTCCCTGGCCACAGCTCTCTTCTCTGCCCACAGTACCTAAGGCAGCATCTCCAATACCCTGATGGTATGGTCCATGATGTATCACACTAGAACCGACCTTGCTGTACCGTGACACTCCAGGGTTGCTCCCTTACAACTGTTGTGGGCCAGGTGGAGACACTGATGGAGGGGACAGTGTCACTCCCCTGTAAGGCCAGACTGTACCGTGACACTCCAGGGCTGTTCTTCCTCTACAGACACTCCTCAATCTTTCCATACTTCAGGCGGGTGCTCTCTGATAACTCCTCTTCTTCATGAAAGATTTCACAGTCTCTTTAACTTTTTATTTAAGGTTGCTATTTCATGAATTCTTTAGCTGCATTTCTACCAGTTTTCAGTTCTCCAGGGTAACTGTACACATAATTTCCCTTAATTAAGGAAGTGTTTTACACCACTTTCTTCTGCTGGTGTCTTTAAAATGTTTTCGTTTTGTGAAATATTTTCTAAATATTCTTTTCTTAACTCTTCATCCCACTGTAGACAAGTGTAGTTGGAGTCTTATTCTCGAACATTATTTTCATCTATTAGCTATACTTAAATATCAGTTTTCTAACTTTTGTTATTAAAGAAATATAACAAAACCATTGCTGGCATTCTGTGAAGCTTCGAATCAAACAAGGAAGACTCAGAGATTTACTTTTGTTAAAATGAAATTCGTTCGACCTTTGTTCCCCTCACCAGAGGAGAAATAAAACCTGACAGAGTCCGCAACGCGAGAGTAAGACTTCACACAGGCGTGTTTACACAGTGGAGCAAAATGCCCCTCTGGTCGTCAGTAAGAAGCCAGGCAAAATATACCAATGTGAACCCAGGAGAGTGAAAGGTGTCCGCTGGGGGACAGTGTGTGGCTCTCTATGACTTGCTCAGACAAGCTAGAGCTCTCTGGCAAGGCTGTAAAACACATGGTAATCCCTAGAAAGTAGAGAAAAGAACTGAACTTTGCTTAAAAAGGAACTGATGAAACGAATGTACTGTGAGGCAGCTGGAACGGGCTACTCGTAGCATGGACGGTGGTAGCATTGCCGAGTTATTCTATGGTGTGGTTTAAACATCGAGAAACTCAATTTTCTTTCGTTCATGCTCGTTCGCCGATTCCACTTTAGCGAATTAGTGCCAGGAACAGACGAAGAAAAGGCCTCATTCGTTCACATCCATTCTCTATCTGTCATGTGTAATGCACGGAAACCTAAGCCCACATCAATTACTGTGTTTTTCCCGGCTCCTTCATAGGTTGTGGCTCTGGCTCGTTACCCTGGAAACGGCGAAAGTGTATAATATATATTATGGGGCAGTAAATCGATGGTTAGGAAATTGGTTGACTGGTCATAAACAAAGATTAGTGATCAATGGTCAAGCCCAGAACGGTTAGACGTAACAAGTGGTGTGTAGCAGGGGTCAGTCATGGGACCGGCCCTCTTTCTCATATAGATTTATATCCTACATTGCAGGATATAAAAATTCGCTGATGATACAAAGCTGGGAAATAAGTCTACAAATGAATTTAAACGTCTACAGCTTCAAACTGACACAGACAAATTGATCGACTGGGCCAACAGGTGACAAATGAATTCTAATAACGATAAGTACAAAGTCTTACATATCGGTAGCTGAAACGAATTCTGCTGAGCTTCAAAAGGTAAAAGAGGAAAAAGTCTTGAATGTTATAATCTCTGGTGACCTAAAGCTAGTTAAAGAGTAAAACAGTGAAAATGGAGAACAAAATTCTTGGATTTAAAGGCATGGCTATTGAATGTAAGTCAAGGGAGGTTATCCTAAATATTATGCTAAGTTTTTGGTCACCTTAATTAAGAAAAAAAAAATGGAGCGAGTACAGAGGCAAGCTACCTAGATGATACCCGGACTGAGTAACAAATCCTATGAGAGCCGACTAAATTACTTAAATCTATCTAGCTTGAAAAAGAGATTAAGAGTTGATCTAATACAGGTATTCAAAACTATTAAAGGCTTCTATAATCTCGACCTAACAAGCTACGTAATAATGGACTCGTCTGATTTCACTGGTAGGATGCAAGATGACCTTGTCGCTAGGGATGTTGTCCCTGGCCACAGCCAAGCTCTTCCCTGCCTACAGCACCTGAGGCAGCATCTCCAGTACCCTGATGGTATGGTTCACGATACAAGCTCGTGGGCAAACATTTTACCTGGAATGAGGACACATCTACTCTCGGCCTGCCATATGCTCCTCCCCTGCACCATTCCCCTCTCACTCTCCATATTACATAAAGTGGCCAATAATATTTGTTCTTGTAAAAACAGGACGGTCGGGGAATAGAATATTCACACCGGTTTCACGAAAAGGCTTTTATTCCTTTTCCGACGACACTTTATTTCCTTCCCTTATGTTTGTGAACCTCTCGGAATTAACCCAGCTGTAATACCCCCGATTCCATGTGATGTATATAATGTATTCAGGCGTTATCGGACTCCGCCTGCTTGTGGTTACACCGCAAGAGAGTCACCATCGACGAGGCTGTAACTTCGGAATACAATCTCGTCGAAAAAGTCTCACTCTCTTTCTTAAAGGAGTCCGTCCTTTCCCAGCTACTGGTTGTTACGCTGCCTTGGGGGTGCAGAAGGCCCTGGAGAAGAAGTTCTGGGGTTCCATGTGACACTGGACTCGGTCCTTCAGAACCTGTGAGAAACATTCCACAAGTTGGCTGGCGTCTCACTGGAGGGCGACCGACTCTGCGTCCTTTAAGAAGGGCGTAATGGGCGGCAGTAGGGTGAGGAATGTGGGACTCTATGAGAAACAATAAATGATGGGCAACTGTGGCACTATGGCAATAACGGAGACTGTGGGACGGCTAACATGAGTGGTGTGTTTCTGACACCTAACACCACTAAAACTATGGTTAATACCATAGTAATGTCACAACACACCTTGCACTGTACATACACCTCATGGATCTAAGTTCATAATGAAACGGTTCTGGGAAGAGAATGTTCCTCTGCTTTTACCGTTAATGCGTTCAGCCACATTTCTCGGATATGTATCGATAATAAATATATTTCCCCTCATACTTAAATGCCTGAACTATTCTTCCACGCTCATCAAAGATGATGATAAGAGTAAGTCACTGTGTCTGGTGACGCATTAAGAAGAGCTTGGTCTAGGGTGACGTGCCAATCACCATCCCGGAACTTCATTAAGCTGAGGTAATTAGTTGTCGATTTGTTGTTAAGGGCGAGACTCCACGATCGGCATCGTCAGCCTGACCAGCTTAGACTGACGACTTGGACCCCTGCTTGTGCGTGCGTGCGTGTGTGTGTGTGTGTGTGAGAGAGAGAGAGAGAGAGAGAGAGAGAGAGAGAGCTGTCAAGAGTATTACCTCAGTGGCATCAGCGGACAAGATGAATCTTGCTGTCATCACAAGGTACACGTAAACCCCTGGGGGTTTCCCTCAAACCTCCGCAGATAATATTTTCCAGGTAAACTGTTTACCATCAGTATGATGCAATATTACTGGAATGTTACTGGAATACCATCAACAGGAACGTAGGTCACTAAACGTAATTATAACCATTTTATCACAATCCAAATCTACTGTACCTGAAACATTCTCTTAACTCAGTATCATAACGATTCGAAATGCAGGAAATACGATATTTTAACTATGGTATACGAATATACACAGCTATAAATTATGAGGATTATATCCATTATATGATATAACTATTGGTACTTAAGTATGTACGATGAGCAGGCGAGAAGGAGAGTGGCATTGACACAAGACTTGGTGCTGGCACCAGCTGCAGTGAATTATGGTCATGTCACCAGCACCATGTGTACCACCAGCTGGAGAGTGGCAGTGACACAAGACTTGGTGACGTATTGATCCATATTCACAATCTCCCGTCCCTTAAATCTCCTCTGAACTTTCTCCCGGTGCAAATATTTGCCCAAAATGCAACAAAGTCTGTCTTCCAATATCATTTAAGCTAAACTCATTACCTGTGAGGCAATTTCGCCTGGAATCTGCCTTAGCCCGGTGCTAGACCCGTTAATGTTGAGCGAAACAAGAAAATTATTTATGTACCTCGGGATTTGTTATGGTTTTGCCGTTTAAGTCTGGAAACTTAAATTTACAAATACATACACACACGCACGCGCATACACACACAAGCACACACACACACACACACACACACACACACACACACACACACACTAAGACGAACTTCCTTGAGCGAAGTAGCGTAGCCACACTCAGCCGGGGAAGGGATGGTAGTGAACGGCACCAGCAAAGCAGAAGCTCCTTCGGTCACACTTCCTCCGGGATCAATTAAAAACACATTATAATTCTTTCCTCGACCACTTATCCATTACTTTCTTCCTGGAGGGGAATTTGCACTGAACGTTTCCTCTTAAGCTGTTGGATACACATGTAGCGTTAAGACTGTTTTCTGGCCGTGAGTCAAGAGAGAATATATAGACCTGTATTGGAGTTTCAGTTTAAGTTATACGTTGCCAGAAGAGGCACATTAACACATGGGGACTTCTCGTCTGCATCTTGGTAATGACAGGGATCTTACTCTCTGGAAACACTGTCTTCTTGTTCTTCTGGAGAACTGGGCCCAGGAGATGGGGGCCCTTGGCCCTGTGGTACTCTTGGAAAACGGTGGGGCTGGGCCACCTACACGAGCCATTGTGTCTGTGCCATGAAAGACGTTTTGGTTGTTGGCACAAATGGTTTGCAGGTTGATGGTGTCCATCGTGTGTTCGCTCTCCTACTGGAACAGTTAACAGTGGAAGAGAAAACTCTGTCGTCCTGCTGGAGACAGCGGGGCGACACCTTCTCCTTTGTTATATGGTTGAGGATGATGAGTGCTTCCAGTGAGGCATTATGTCAACACTTCTATATAATCATCATTACAGTAGTGTGCTTACCACTTGGCTGATATTCTGAACAACTGGGAATTACAATCTGCGATCCAGACACATATAAGGGTTCATGGAAGTCCCGCGTGGAAATCAGCAAGAGATGATTGGGCTAGACTGGCAACAGCGGAACCGGAGGTAACAATCGATCACAAACCAACTGACTGGCCACTTAGACCATACGCCACACTGACGATGATTTCTGCTATCTGCTGGAGCTGTTGGTCAGCGGTGACAGGAGAGTTATGCGCCTCTATATTTCCACACACAGGCCATCATCCAGACAAGTTCCTCCCGACTCTGAGTGAGGTCCCGCTCCTGCTTCACTTCAACGATTGTCCTCGATCAGAGAGAGAGAGAGAGAGAGAGAGAGAGAGAGAGAGAGAGAGAGAGCAAACGCTTCAGTTATAAGGAGCTATAAGCTAGTGACTCCAACAAAGACACACTGCATTTTCTCTAAAAGCGACGAGTCTACTACTTTCATATTACCTCAATAAACTGTTTCGTTACGCCTGTGGCAACACTAAAATTTCATGTCACCATTCGGTTTAAACTGGCTTATGGACTGATGCATAATCATTACTTTTTTACCTTCTTACGAAAACGTCATGACTATCAAAAATAAACCAAGTTTATATCATCTAAATATTTCATAAAAGGTTGAATACATCACACAGCCTAACATGTGTAGAGCACAGGGGCTTTGAAGCCTTCAGCAGTTAATTATATATTCACTCTCACAGAAAATACGAAATACCCTTTGTGTGTGTTTGTGTGTATATGTATATAAGTGTGTGTTGTATGTGTGTTTGTGTTTGTTTATGCGTGTGCTGTATTGGTGAATGTGTTTGTGATTGTGTGTACTTGTGTATCTGAATTACTTACTGCCTCGCTTTTTATGTATGAAATGACTTGTAGTACATAATTTGCAAGTCTCACTTTAGTGAACATCATTTTCTGTAACTCATCAAACAACAAAGTTTGGAGACGAATGATAACGAAATAACTTGTGTTTTTGACAGACTGGTGTGACTGGTACATTACTGGTCACGGGGCGACAACATCTGACCCGGAACTAAGAGTTGTTGTTTCCATTGAAGATGTGGCTAATGGATGAAAAAAATGTTACAGATTTTTTTAGATTGTTTCATTCAGAAACCAAAGAGGATGTTCTCCTGACAACACAAGACATTTCCCACATGATCCCTGATTAACGTGAAGAAGAAGAGCCAGTTAGTTGTCTTGTGAATGATTTCCACGAGACACCCAGCTCTAGAGACCATCAGATCAACATGTGGCTCCTTCCCTATGCATTCCTCTACCGGCCACGTCCATTAATTAGGAATTTAACATTTTTGCCATCGTCTATCACAATTACCCTTCCAAGCTGTGTTTTCGTAGCTCTTTTCTCATATATTCTCTCTCATAATTCCTATGTGTGTGTGTGTGTGTGTGTGTGTGTGTGTGTGTCTCTGTCTGTCTGGAAGTGTGAGTGTGTGTGTGTGTGTGTGTGTTCGTGTGTGTTCGTGTGCGTGTGTGCGTGTGAGTGTGTGCGTGTGCATGTGTGCGTTTTTTTTTTTTTTTTGTATGTGTGTGTCACGGTGAAATAAAAGGTTTGATAATAATGCCAACTGCTAAGTGGCTTGACTTTACAGAGGTAAGAGCCCGCAGAGAAATATGAGACAACATATACCATGCCTGCCGCTGTAGTTACTTAGGTCTGCCGTGACTGCAGCTTCTTATCTCAAGGGCAAATGCTCTTATTTTTCACTCTGTGAAGATGGAGAAAGTACTTATGAGAACTTACGACTATACTGAGAGAGAGAGAGAGAGAGATTTGGACCCAACAGTCCAGATAACCTAGTCCATAAGGAACCACAGCTGTACTTACGAAGGTAATGTTCATTGTAACCTCCTCAATCCTGTCAGATGAACAGAAGATTAAAGGCTGTGTTAACAGACATTTTACGGCGAATCATTTTACCAGACTTTATAAAAAAGCACGATTCACAGCAATGCTGAGGGCATTTTGACAGCTCAGTCAGGGAAAGATAAAGCTCTGACGTACAGTAAACTGTTGAGCGACATCACCTGACAAATAAACAACAAAGAGAACTTTCTGCGGGTTACACAAGGTTGGTCAACAGAACAAAATGTGACGTAAAGCTGCAACAACCTTTGCCACAACAGCCGTTACCTCAGCTGCAACAGCTTAAATACAACGCCTCTGTCTCATTTCCAATAGCCTCTGCCTCAGACGGAGAAGTATACCATTCATATGTTGGGTCAATACCTCGTGTCCCCTGTTAACCTCATCACTACTGACTGCAACAAGGAAGGCCTACCAGATTACTGTAAATGTTTCTCTTTATCGTGCTAAATGTTTTCAAACTTTGACCTGCGATCTAATCACCGTATGGGATTTTGTTCGTGGGTATTATGTGCTCATAGAGCGAGGGCAGTTCAATTATCATCCATGAAACACACTAGTGGGAATCAGGTCTGATACTGACTGCTGTGGCGTCACCAGAGGTGTGTGTTCTTGAAGGAAAGTGTCCGGTAGCTGGCAGCCAAAAGGGTCAGCATAGAACAAATTGTGGACCAAACCAGCTGCACTGGTGAGATGCCATATGAGCACGTATACTGTGGTGAGAGGAAGGGGCTCAGGGCGGGAGGGCAGGATCCCTCCCTATATATTCCCCTGGAATGGGATGATATAAGAGCGATGCTGGAGGATATATAATGAGCCTTGACAATGATGACCTGTGTGTGTGTGTGTGTGTGTTACTCTGGGCTACAGACCAAGACAGGTTATGTTCAACAAGGTGATACGACGTCCGGGTAATGACTGTCATGACCAGTGATGACATTAACCTCTTACGGGAGTCATGACCTCCTCACAATAATGACAGTTTCCCCTCATCACAAGCACTACAGTGCTTGCATTACGCCCCACTTTACTGCTTCATATTCAGCCTCGTTGGCTTCGTTTTAGATAAACGTCGCATTTAGATACAACCAGCTACACCTGAGTCTGGGCAGTTCCAACTCAGTTGCTGGCACTCCTCTTCCATTAACGGCCTGCTACATGGACCACAATATCCAGTTTGCATGTATGTACCTTGCACATTTGCTCAGAGTATTACCCTGCCGCGACTTTGTGGTGAAAACTCATAATAAACCAAGTTTATATTCACTGAATATCTCATTAGTTAAGCTGTCATTCACAACTGTTTACGTCAGCATCACTGCATCAGATGCATTGAAGAACCACGATCGAAAACTGAAATATGATCCCCGAACAACTTGCAACAAAGCATATAACTGATGAAATATGATCCTGAAAAAAGTTGCAACATATTGCTTATAACTGACGAAACATGATCGCCAAACGACGTGCCATGTGTTACCTATAATTGTAGAAATATGATCCCCAAAAATCTTGCAACATATAACTTATAATTATTTAACAGCCTCCAAACATCATTCACATTTAACCTAGAATTTCTATACCATGATCACCAAACGGCCTGCAACATAAAACCTCTAAATGTTAAGACATAATCACCAAATAGCTTGCAACATACGACCTATAACTGATGAAACATTATCGCGAAGCAATGTAAATTTCACTAATAACTACTGAAACATGATCACCAGACCACGTGCAACATTCCACCGAGAAATGATGAAACATGATCACCAAACACCTTGCAACATTCAAAATTCAATATTTGAAACATGATAACCAAACACGATAATGAATAAGTAGTTATGTTACTTGCCTTCCGCCGCCCTGCAGGTCTACGGTTGTCACGAGTGACGAGACTTTCACGAGATTCGTCACTTTTACAATATTTCCAAGTGGTCACACTATATTCACCCACTG
>JAYMFT010010698.1:0-16888 GCA_038088735.1 Panulirus argus
GATGACGCACGTGGTGGAGAGATTTCTTTCAGTCTCTCTTTGTGGGTGTGTGTGTGTGTATGTGTGTATTTTTGTTATATTTTCTTTTATTGCCTCTTGACTGTTATTAGCATGTTTTCTTCATGTCTCACATTTAGTTTTTGGCATGAAGTACAGTTCATTGAAAGGTAAAGGGAAAACTTTTTCAGTGTCAGTTTCCCAACCAGTATTTATGAATAAGAATATCTATTGGTCTTCAGGCTCACAGCTGATGTCATGAGGGCAGAATAGGAAAATTAACTGTAACATTTTTATGTAGCACCATAAATTTTTTCAAGTGACTCTGGTTTTATTAAAGATCTTGATCTTGATCTAAAGGTAATGATGGCCCATACATTCCATGGCTGAAGCTGCATGCTTAGCTAGAATTATTGTGCCTTTGCATGAATGTTGTCATTCTCTCTTTGAAATGATACTGTACTTAGTATACTTACATATTATTTATTGTTTTTATTTTCAGTTGTTATTGATTCTAAGTGAGTCATATGGTGAGAGTAACCATCATACCTTTGAGAAATGTTCTCAACTTGTTAAATGAATTTGTACTAATGTATTACAGTTTTTCTGATAATGTTGATAATAACAGTGGAAGGTCCATTCATAAGATTCAGAATTCTTAAATTTAAGCAACTAGATTAGTAGTATTATTTCATTTATTAGCTGCCACTGAATCTTTGTCTGTAAAATTCTCATGATGTATTTTCTTCATTTTTTCCTCAGTTTCTATCCTTATGAATGTTGTGAGTCATCCTCACAATTACATTCATTTCAGAATTATCACCTTGGAGAGCCGGCCATCATCGATGCTAGAATATGATGGTGGGACACTGGCAGATGTGAACCAAGGAGTGAACTTATATATTCTGGCTGGCCACGAGTCCAGTATGTACTAGACACTAGATGTTATGAAGTGCTAAGTTTGGGATGTAAGACCAAAAGAAAATCTTGAGTCAGTTTTGGTGTAAGGTGATGTGGTTCTGATCATGCTAGAGATATTAAGTGCTATAGTACCAAGTACTTCTCTTGAAAATGAAAAGTTGGGAAGCTGTGATTAAGTTTTAAATCCTGTTTTGCAGTGTGTTAAAGAAATGCAAGTGATAGTTTCTAAGAAAGTGATATATGTCCACATAATCAAATGTGGGTGAGACTATATTTGCATTAGATAATCCTCTCAGAGGTGGATGCAGAGAAACATACTGCTTGTTAAGTATGGTGTGGATGTGGTTTTATTTTTATGGATGGATTCTTATTATTAGGGTTATTGACTACCAAAGAGATGAATGACATTATATTGTAGCATCAAAAGTGACAATGTACTATGGAAAACAAGAAAATATCTGATTAACAAATGGTTAGGTTATCATTCCCAATTACTAAGGTGAGTTTTTGTTACTCTGGAGTCAGAAGTTGTAGAAGTTATACCTCGTGCTCTTGCAAATTTTACACTGGCTCAGCAGCAGTACAAACAAGTTTTGCATATCATAGTTCTGAATTGTCATACTTTTTTGGTGCAATCTGTGTGTACTGTACTGTTGAAACAAATCAAGTGTGGCCATTTCCAACTGAAGCAGGTTAGCACCACTTCTGTTGAATCTCTTGTGATAAAACAAAGCACAGGTTTTATCTGGTTGTTATTTACTTCTGATAATAAAAAGTAAATGCAGTAGTGGTGTAGATTTTTTTTTTTTTTTATCTGTATTACCAAGTCCATTATAGGTTTTACACCTAAAGAGAGTAGGAAATATTTGATGGAATTCAGAAGCTCTATAATTCTTGCAAACCTTTTCAGGGTTATTCCTGCTAGGTATGTCACACATTTCCTTCATATACCAAAAGACTAAACTTAATTTTTTAAGGGCTAAATTCAAGTCTTCTTAGTGGCTCAGGAGAAAGTTTTGTATGACAGTGTGTATAAAAATCATTTTTATGATAGTTGTAATAGATACAGAGCCTTTTGAGGTGCATGTCGTACTGATATAGTTAAGCCTTAATAGCTTGATCAAGGAGGTTTTCTCTCAAAAATCTGTAATTTAGTACTTAAAATCAAAACATTTGTTTTAGAATTAGTTAATATTGTAAAAGTTTCTCATGTAAGTTGAGAACAGAAACCATACAGTATCTGGATTGCATGAAATCGAATTATCAAGGTTTAGCTATTATGTTGTTTACAAATTCACCTCCTAAAGTGCTCCATCACAGTTTTAAGTAAAACTCATATCAGCTTACAGCTGTAAGCTCATTAAGTAATTCATAAGATCACTCATTAGGCATATTTTCAGATAACCCAAAGTATAGAAGAGCATTTCCTATTTGTACCAGTTATTGTGTCCTGTAAAAATTGGGTACATTTTGGTTTTCTCTGGGAAATCTTTGGTTTCCACTAGCATCCTTTTGCCACAAGTTCACACAGATGCCTCAGTTATATGATATCTGGTTAACTTTATAAAGATTATCCTTGATCTTATATGATTACAAATACTTTTACTTTATATACCCCTAAGAATGTAGAAAGGGTGTTGTTACCATTGTCCATCTTCCGTCCTTACGTATATACATATCTAACACAGTTAAGATATACCACAGTTGGTTTTCCCTTCATTGGTATACAGATTCCAGCCAAGGTTTCTATGATTATGTACTTGATAATTGAGATATATATTTCTTTATTTTATTTTTCTGCACTCTTTAGAACTTGAAGATATGCTCACACACTAAGACAGCTGGACCATAAAACAGAAAGTCTACACAAACAGACTATCTGTCATTCCTCAAACCAATGTTCACAGCAGCATAGCCAATAACTATCCTGAAAAAGTTAGTTTAGTTGTTAGGTTATTACTCATAATCACAGAATTTTAACGTGCTTTAAGGCTGACATACTGGCAAACAATTGGGTATGCCTTATCCCCTGATAAAACATGTTTAGTTATATAAAGCTGATTTAATATGATTTTGATCGCCCATTGGTTTTTCACTGACTGTAAAAGTTACTTAAAGGTGATGAATACTTAGTTTCAACAAGCATCATTTTTGCTTCGTTGAATGCCTGAAATATGTGCATTTCTAAATGAAAATCTGAAGCCTGATAATACTAAACCACAATTTGCAAAGGTTAACAGCAAATACAATCTCACTTAACTCTAGTTTGGTTTTAGAAGCAAGCGGCTCAATGCCAACATTTGGATAATGAGATTAACTCTGATGTCACTGAATCACCTGCTCTGTGTCCTCATGATTCAATTTCCTAGCAGTGATATCATCTTTGCATGTTCAGGAGGCAGCTAGTCAGGCTGAGGTGTTGTTTGAAAAATACGTATCAATGAGTATTTTATTTTTCTGGCTTGGATGTGCAATAAACATAATGGAAGATATGATTCTTGAAGATGAGTATGTTGTTTAAATGCATATGCAAAAGGTGATGGAAGAGTGTAAGCTACAGTCATTTTCTGCTGGAATTGCTGATAAGGTCTTCATGGAAAGTTCTAACTCCCTGTCTCAACACATGATTTTTAGAGTTGCAAAACTAAATTCTGCATTTGCCAGGTAAGTGTGGAGTAAATAGTGTACTAATCAGGGTGAGGGATCAAAAATTTTAAATTATTGGAATTCTTATACATTGAATTAGATATACTGTTAACTTGAGGAATGTAATGAGGCTGAAGGGGATCAGGCAGTTTCAAAGCAGAGGCTTATAGAAGACTGGCAGCTGTCATCCTTTACTGGAATTACTAGTGGGGATTTTCATTAGGAGTTCTACACCTTATTTTTGTATTAAACTTTCTAGGTTGCAAAGGTGATTTCTGCATTTAAGTGTTGAGTAAATATTTTATTCCTGTCAAGTGTTTTTATTAGATAGGAGTTAAGCCCCCACTCAATAGTTTGCTTCCTTTTGAAGTCATAGGAATGTAATGGGAGTTAAGCCCCTCAGAAAATGATTTGCTTCCTTTTGAAATCATAAGAGCCTAATGGGAGTTAAGCCCCCAGAAAATAATGTGCTTCCTTTTGAAGTCATAGAAACCTGTTGGGATTTAAAACCACAGAAAATAATTTGCTTCATTTTGAAGTCAGAGAAACCTAATGGGAATCTTTCTGGAGACTCTCTGAAAAGGCCCTAGCATTGTGGTTACTGGTTTACATTGGTAGATTGTTTGTATTGAAGAATTTTTCTCTCTAAGGACAGTCAAAAGATTTTTTATTGAATAAAATGAGCTGAATAGTTTACCATCTCCTGTGGTTGCTTCTGACAGTTACGTAAAGTGCTAGGGGCTACCTCTCTGGGTTTGGTGACTTGATGTCTTTTCTAAAGCCTTCTTTTCCAATCAGTGTTGATTGTTTGCAGGTTGGTCTAATGCACCCTAACAATGCTGGCTCTTGTAAATAGAGGTTAATCACTGCCTTGCACTGGCATTGATTATTTGAAGAAATGCAGAAAATAGAATATTTCCACGAGAATTAATGAATTTTGTCCCTGAGAACTTAATGCTGTTTTAAAATTTCCTTGGGATATTAGCAACGGCATACTTGGCAAACCTTGCTGAAGATTAGAAGCTATGGTAGTTTGACTTTAACATCTCTTTTTTTTGTGAGTTATCAGAATTATGTCAGTATTTTTAGAATACTGATTTTTTTAATAGTGCTTCCTATTTTGTTTTAAGGGCAGTTAGTGTGAACTGTGGTACAGCATGGATAAGGTCATGCATTGGATCCAAAACTTTTGGATACAAAATGATGACTTTGTATGGTAAGTGACAATGGTGATGGTAATGATTAAAAAAGAAGAGTTAAGAGAGATAGACCTTATTCATTGGTAGTTGATTTCCTAAGGGATATGGTTGTTTTACCCTGATGATTTTGATGAATCAGCTGTACCAGGAGGTTAACTGTTGAATACCTTTATTGCTAATGCACCAAAAATTCTCAGAAATCTTTTTAAGTAGCTTCCCATTTGTTTACCCAACGTAAGGTATCACTTTAACAACATAGATTTTCTCGGACTTGTAATATGATAGCATTTTTATGAGTACTTGTGTGAGTACTTACATGTAAGTATGATTAGTAATACATGTGTGAGTACCTGTTCATATGAATAAGCTTTAGTGTTCAGGCATTAATACTTTACTTTCTTGCCCCAGAAACCCTTTCTCTGAAGCTCCCTCAGTGCATAGGAAGCTAGCCATGTCCAAGAGGCAGTAGCACAGGTTAAGAAGTGTGGTGATATGAATATAAATACATAGGTTAGGTTTGGATCATAATGAAAATATATGATAATAAATTACTAGTGTGTTTTTAGAGTTGAACAAAAGCATAGCTTCTGTCAACAACAGACCAACCATGTCTTCACAAATATTTTCTCACCATGGAAGAGAGAAAAGTTAGGGGTGACAATATTACAGCCTTGAAGTTTCTAATCCACAGGCAATCAGAAGCCATAACAAGAAACTATGCAAGAAAATGATTAAAAAAGATGTAAAGAAGTAGTAGGTGAATGGAATACAGGGGGCCTCATTTAACATTGGGATTGTATTCTTTGAAAGGAGACTGCAGTGTAAGCAAAATAAGTATAAGTAAACCCATTTTTACCATACTAACCTATGTAAAAAGGCTGTTTATGTTTCTTAGGACTTAACTTTGGTGTATTTTTTCTTATAATTTTCTTTGATGACAGACAAAATATGTTGCTGTACAGTGCACTAGTCTATGTACATATATTTTTATTAACATACGTGAATATTATTTTAACCCTTTGGTCACATTGATCGAGCCAAGTGGACATGCAGATCAATATAGCTTACTGCAATAAGAGATGGAAGTCACTGGTGTGAAAATTCTTTTTGAACAGCCGGCATGGTTTGCCTACGCTTCCCTGATCAGAAAATGGCCTCGAGAAGTCAGGAACCCAGATAGTCGTGCTTTTTCCCCCCAGCTTAAGTTAAAGCCTCCCAGACACAACAGTGACTAATTCACTATCTCGCTGCAACCTTATATTGATTTATTTATCTGCTAATTTTTTTTTAGCCTTTGCTTCAACTGTAATTCAGGTAGGTTATGGACACAATATACATGCCACTAGCACCTAGTAGGTGCTGCCATCTACTTGTACCAAGATAAGGTCATAACCAATGACTCAATCACCAGATAATTGCTGCTGTTGCCACTTACACAGTGATTCAATCATTATTTATTCATGTTTTCTTGTTTTTGCCTTAATTTACTTTAAGTAAGTTATGTTAATTTTGTCAAGATATGCAGTGCAAGTGTATTTTATATATCATGATGCATAAATATGATATATAATCATAATATATAATGTTTTTGATGAGCGTTCATGAGTTGGCAACATGGGGCTGATAGCATCCATTTAAATCCAGAACTTTCCCATATTTTGTCTTCTTTATGGTTCATTCGTTGTTGTGAGTTTGTATTTTGTATTATGTGTTCTGAGTTTGTATTATACTGCATAAATAAAGGTATGTGATAATGATATACAACATTTCTGACAAGTGCTGCCAACACAAGGTTAATTAATGTCCCATTAAATACAGCACTTTTAATTTTCTTTTGCGCCGTGTACAATATGTTCGTCATTATAAGTGTATGGAGCAAGAAATATGTTACATTTGAGAAAGTTTATGCCATTCTGCAGGCATCAGATTTTTTTTCCATCACCACTTCATACATATGCGAGACAGTGCCAGAAACATGCAGAAATGATCTCATTTGCTCACATCCACTCTCTAGCTGTAGTATAATGCAATGAAACCAAACCCCCATATCCACAAGACCCCACAGACTTTTTCATGGTTTCCTGTAACCACTTCATGTGATGTTGATCAGCCCTTTGAAAGTATGTCGACCCATATATACCACATTTTGTCCAATTCTATCCCTTGCATGCCTTACACCCTCCTGGATGATCTGGCCCCAAAGACTCAAAGCATCTTTCACTTCATCTTTCTACCTTTTTTGTTTCCTCCACATCTGACATGTATACCTTGTTTGTCATCCTTTCCTCATTCATCTTCTCCATCTGTTTAAACAACATCAGCACACTGTCTTTAGTTCTCGTATACATACTGTTCTTTATTTTTATTTTTCTTCATGTATTTTTTTCCTTTTCATCAGATGTCATTTTTAGGAAAAAATAATGCCAGATTTGGAAACTTTGGTTTGGCTTTATTAAAGAAGTAATAAAAAAGGGCCAGTTATCATCTTCATATTTTCTTGAAAATTCACATTCTGAAGGAATGCTGCAGGGAGTTAATTCTAAGGCCAAAGAGTTGATGTGAAATACAGTATGAATGATACGAACCAGGTATTGTTGCAATTCTTGCTTATAGAAGTGCTCGAAAGTGGATAGTTCAGTGGCCATCAGCCTAGCTGGTTGGGAACTGTGATTGCCTCTATGTTCATCCTCACTGAAAATATCCATTGCTTCATTGATGAGCTAAAAAATCAATAACTCATCTGACATTACAGTCATGGGAGGGAAGCCAAACACTCTTTCTGTGTCCTCTGCTCATTCCTTTGAGTCTAAATGGTTCAGAATATTTAGTTTCACTTTATATTTGATGCCTTTTCTTGCTTTCTTACTTGCACAAGGCACATTCTTCCCATTTGTTGATTGTTTATGACTCATGATTGTGGGATTATGGCTGTGAATTATGATTTTTGGCCACAATTTCATGACTTTAGCAACATAAAAGCAGAACTCTGTGACTTTAAGATGGTAGAGGATATTAAAGGAAACTTATTAAGGGGCCTTCCAGTGCATTAAGTGTTGGAATTGTAAATGCCTGAAGTATATAAGAGTTTAAGAAATTGTATTGTACTAGGGAAAGTTCAAGAGATGAGGCCCCACAAGTCTTGAACTTCCTCCCTTTGTTCAAGGATTGCCTTCCACAGGGAGTGCTCATAGGGCCAGTTATGTCCACTGGGTGAGACAAATATATCATTAGAAATAGTCAATATCATTGGAGACTGATATTTGCAAGATTAAGAAGGATGGTGATATAAGCATGGATAAGTTTATGAATCCTTAGGGAAGGGAAGAAAAAATTCTACTTTTGTATTCCTTGTTTGTCATAGGAGGTGACTAAAAGAGGGCAGGGGTGGGGGCTGGAAACTCCCTCCTTCTTGTGTTTTGATTTCTGAAAGATGGAGCATAAGAAGATTTCAAGCAGGAAGTGCTCATCCTCCACAAAAGCTCAGGCTGGGGTGTCTGAATGTGTGTGAATGTAACCAAAATGAGAAGAGAGGAGAGAGAGGTAGTATTTTTGAGGAAAGAAACCTGGATGTTCTTGCTCAAGGGTAATGGGGAAGAATGGTTTAGAAATGTCTTAGGAGTAATGTCAGAGGTTGGTGAAAGGACAAGAGTTAAGAAAGGAGTAGCACTACTCCTGAACTGGAGTTATGGGAGTGTGTGAAAGTATAAGGAAGTAATTTCTAGACTGACGTAGGTAACAGTGAAAGTGTATGGCAAGATATTGATGATTATTTATGCTTGTGCACCTGCCCATGAGAAGAAAGATCATGAGGGCAAGTGTTTTGGGAGCAGTTGAGAGAGTAGTTTTGATGTAAGTGACCAGGTGTTAGTGATGGGTGATTTGAATGATGTTAAGTAATGTGGCAGTTGAGGGTATAATTAGGGGGCATGGAATATTCAGTATTATGAATTGAAATGGTGAACAGCTTGTGGAGTTGTATTATTCATAAATCTTTAAGTTAGAAAGGGGTGACAAGGCACTGTGGACATTCTGTACATGTAGATTTGTTTAGCACTCAAATTTTCAACTAATTTGGCAAATTGTACAATGTTGGATAATCTAGCATCCTCTTGATCCACAGAAAGTTTATCATCACATATTTTGAACAACCATATACCATGGCATACATTAAAACTTTTTAACCATCCTTGACAAGATTCACATGGTTTTCATATTTTCATTTCATTATAGAACAGTTTGGTCTGCCTTATCAACATTGCCCCAGAGATAGCCACCCTATTATCCTTACACTGATGAAACCACTCTTATAAGACTTGATCCACATAATTAATCTTTATTCTTCTTCATACAATTGGGCACCTTGCTTTCTGAAGAAAAAATTTAATATTTTCTTTTTCTGTTTTTGAGATAAAATGTTGAAAGACTGACATTGTAATCATCACTGAACTTCTTTATTTACATACTTTTCTCAAGGTTTTGAAATGATTTAACTTTCTTTGTAATTTATACTGGATTGTGTTTATGTTTTGCATCAAAAGTGCCCTGGGGGCTGCTTACTGGTATTTTGAAAAAAACATGTCACATGCCTCAGGATGTTGCAGTATTCTGAAGTAAATACTAGGGTTAGTGGCACCAAACAATTGGAGCAGCCACTCCAAATACATTCACCATTTGTTTCCATTTTTTTTTTTAAATTTGTTCCTTGATTATTAGGTAGTAGATTTCATCAGTTAAAATAAACGTTTTCTGGTGTAACCAGTTGTTTAAGTTCCATATACAGGCTGCCAATCAAAAATTCGGCAATCATTATTCCAGTTCCATCAGTTTTCCAGCATGAATCTTGGTGCGGTCTGTACCTGCATGGTGAGCACATTTTAAAGATTCCCAGGTTTCAGAGCTTTGAAGGATGCTGTTGTTCCAGTTAGTGATGAAGATGATGATCCTGACAACCCACCTGCTACCTGTATTTAACTTTTTCTACAGTGTACAGTAGTAATTGAAAATTCTTCAGAACTGTGCTGTAAGTTCAGCTTGTTACCAGTAGAGTGCTGTATCTTTTTACTGTACCTAAACCATTTTATTTAGTTGTACAACATTAAAAGTTCATTTGCTTTTCATTTAGTGTTTAATTTTCTTTCTTTAAAGTACTGTAGTAATTTTTTGATACAATATATATAACATATATAGAGTCAGGAGGCAATCAATCAATTTTCTTGAAAAATCAAAAATCCAGCAGCCATGAGGTCCCAAGGTTGCCAGAATTTTGATTGGCAGCCGGTATATAATATGTGAATGCACCTGTAGGAAATATAGAATGATTGCACAAACTACCGAAACAGTTGATGGGAAACTAGGTGCTAGTTTCTATATCTTTTTAGTGAGAAGGAAGAGTTATGATTGATGTGTATTTTTGGTTATGTTTTGTGTACCATTGCTTCTTCAGAGCTGTAGAAGGAATTTTGCAGTCATTTATTATCCAGTTATGTTATAATAGGTAGTGAAAGATTAGTTTCTGTTTCATTTGATATACCTGAGTAAAAGAGAAGAGGAGAAGGCATGAGGAACAGTGATCATTGCATTGCATCCCCGTAAAAGAAAGAAGAGGGAAATTAGAAAACTTCTAATTTATGAAGACTAGGAAACTTTTCAGAGACAGGAAAAGATTGCTGCTATAGAAGAACTCATGGAAATAGCATAAGAGAAGTGTTGGTAAAATCTTAACAGCATATCAGTGACTTTCATTGCAAGGGAACCTCAAGAAAGAACCTAAATTTTGATGCACTTTAGCCTTTTGATGTGGTGCATAGAGTACTTTTCTCAGATTACAAAAATGTAAAACTTGTTTGAATTGCACATTATTATACTGCCAGAGTAACTCATTGCAGGGATAGGGACATAAAACTAATTAGTATGCTGTTACATTTTTATTGCTTCTTTTACAATAGTGCCATGTTGTTTGCCCTTGCACATTTCAGTGTTTGCTTTAACGCATATGTTAATGCATATAAGTATATTGCATGAAAATAATGAAAGTTTGAATGAAGAATACCATGTAAACATGGTAGGGCTTATTCCTCAACTGTGGAAGTGTATTGTTGTACACCCTATTCTGACATCATGAGAGGAACTATACCCCATGTGGGTTCTACAAATGATATACTGGTTTCATTGTCCATCTCCATTGGTGTATTAACAAAAGTAAAAAAAAAATCCTTTAGGATGTGATAGATGAACATTTAGAAGTAGGAAAAATATTCAGAAACTTATAATAAAACTTTTTTGTTGGCCTGGTCCACTGCTTAGTAAAGGACAAAGTGCAGAGTATGTTTGATATGTCCAAATGCTCCTGATAAAAAGTGAGAATGGAAAGAATTTGTTTGAGCCTTTCTTTTCAACATGGTTTCACAGTTAGCCATAATATTTGCATAAGTACAACATTTATGTTGATTTAACATAGATGTATATAGAAATATGCCATACATACTTAAAGTGAGTGATGAGGGAGATTGGTTGGCACTTGTGGTTGGATATTGACTACTTTTTTACATTGTTTCATAATTTACTCGTTTCACAAACAAGTGTGGTGTTGGTGATGGACATTAACATATTTCAAATATTACATTCTACATGCTGAAAGTGGGTGTAAGGGGATTGGCTTACTTTTGCGGGGATTTTTTTTCCTCTGATTATTCAAACTCTTTACCCACCAACAGTTGCCAAAGACCCCCATCACCCAAGGATTACATAAAGAGAGGGTTAGGTCCAGTTGTAGTGTGTGTAAACAGTGTTAGAGCTGAGAATGATGGTGGTAATCTCCTGTGCTGGTTTCCCTCATAATGTGGTCCTTCAAATTTCACTTTTACTTCTACACATTTCTGATTTTATTCTTCCCCATTCTTCAACAACTGACATATATCATATTTGTGCTTCTTCATCAAACACCCTTCAGAAGATATTTTCTGCAGGGTCACCATGTTTTCTTGACCTACAGGTTGACAACTGTACACTTATAATGATGGTTGTAGGGCATGCTGACAAGAGCAGAATTTCTTCCTGTTCCTTCTTAGCAGTGGAAGAAGTGTCGATAAGCTGCTAATGGTAATAAGTCATCTGGATTTTAAATGATGCGAAAAGTTAACTCATTATGTGAAAATGGTATCTTTTCTACAGATGATCAATAGATGTTGGAAGCCATTAAGAGTCAGTTGATGAGGGTGTACTACTGTCCTCTGGCAGCTTTTGCCACCTTGGAATGAAATTGGTGCACCGATAAAGGTACCAGGTTTTATCCTTAAACAGCTGTATTGGCTTCATTTTCCATCTGCATGGTTGCAGTTTAACTCTTAAACTGTGGCCTTCTGGAAAACATGGCTACCACTGTACAGTAAACCCTTGTGCTGAGAGACATCAATGTATTGGACTTCAGTTTCTAATGAACCCTTCAGACCTTACTGATCTACTTTGTGATCTAATGAAATTTTTGTGATAGTTCATTGCATCACAAATTTAGTTTGGCAAATTAAGAACCAATTGAATTGACTTTAGGATGTAATCAAATAGTCTGTTGGTTTGAGGCCTTATGATGGGATGCTAGATGTCAAGAGGACATGTTTTTGGTGCAATATTATTTTTAGCCTTTACACTTACAAAGATGATTTAAGTAGTAATTTTGGCAAAAGACAAGACATAGATTATTAATTTCCTGTTGGTTTCAAATAAGCGTCTGCTTGGTCATCATGCAAACTTAGTGACCATGTTCTCGTGCAATTGCAATGTTTTTATGGTACAGAATTCTGACTTTTTGCATTAGTATTAGATCATAGCAGGTAAGAGTGCTGCCAGTGCTGTATGTGTTAAGAGATCTGGGAAACACTTCAACAGTACTAAATGATTGAACATCATGAGCTAGGGGAGATTAACTTGTGCCTCATGCTGGCTCCATTCCTGACTAGAAGATGATTCAGGTGATGGCAGATGACTCTAGTTATTTCTTTCTGATTCAGAGTCGTCTTCATTATTCTTGAATACCTCTGTATCCTTGTTGGAAAAAGATAGGTTTCCATTATACTGTTTGATATTTCATTTATCAATTTTCCTTGAAAAAATTCAAGATGTACTAGAGTTTAGCTTCTAATGGACCACACTTACCCCCCCCCCCCAAGTAGTACATTAACTCAGGGGTTTACTTTATGCATGAATGATATGAGAAAAGAAATCTTTAAAACTTATTACATTTGAGATTAAAGTAGTTTGGTAAAGGGAGAAGAGGTGTTGAAAGTCTTGCAAAAGATGAAATACTGCAAGGCAGCTGTAGTGGATGGCATTGCAGTTGAATTTATTAAGAAATGGTGTGACTGTGTTGTTGATTGGTTAGTAAAGATATTCATTGTATGTATGGATCATGATGAGGTGGTTGAGGATGGTAGAATGCATGTATAGTGTCATTGTATAAAGGCAAGGGAGATAAAAGTGAGTGTTCAAACTACAGAGTATAATTTTGTTTAGTATATCTGGTAAGTTGTATGGGAGGGTGTTGATTGAGAGGGTGACGGCATGTACAGAGCTTCAGATTGGGGAGGAACAGTTTGGTTTCAGGAGTGGTTGAGGATGTGGGGATCAAGTGCTTGCTTTAAGGAATGTGTGAGAGGAATATTTAGAAAGGGGGATGGATTTGTATGTGGCATATATGATGCTAGAGAAGGCATATGATAGGGTTGGTAAGTATACTTTGAGGAAGGTCTTATGAATATATGGCATGGGGGAAAGCTGTAAGAAGTAATGAAAAGTTTTTATCAAGGGTTAAAGGCTTATGTATGAGGAAGAGAGGAGAGTGAATGTTCCCATGTCACTAAGGTAGTTTAATTTGTTTATGGATGGGATGGTGAGGAAAGTAAAAATGAGAGTCTTGGAGAGAGGGGTGAATATGCAGCCTGTGGGGGATAAGAGAGCCTGGGAAGTGAGACAGTTGTTGTTTGCTGATGATACAGCACTGGTGACAGGTTAGAGTGAGAAACTGCAGAAGTTGGTAACTTTTGGAAGAGTGTGTGAAAGGAGAAAATTGAGAGTGAATATGAATTAAACAAGGTTATTAGGGTCAGCATAGTTGAGAAACAAGTTAGTTGGGTTGTAAGTTTGACTGGAGAAAAATATGAGGAAGTGAAGTGCATTAGATATCTGGGAGTGGACATGGCAGCGAATGAAACCATGGAAGCAGAAGTGAGTCTTAGGGTGAGGGAAGGGGCGAAGGTTCTGGGAGCACTGAAGAATGTGTGGAAAGAGAGAGCATTATATGGGAGGGGAAAAATGGGTATTTGTGAAGGAATAGTAGTCCTAATGATATTATATGGATACGAGGCATGGCCTATAGAAAAGCTGGTGTGGATGTGTTGGAAATGAAATATTTGAGGACAATATGTGGTGTGATATGGTTTAATTGAGTAAGTAATGTAAGAGTAAGAGAGATGTGTGTAATAAAAAGAGTGTGGTTAAGAGAGCAGAAGAGGGTGTGCTGAAGTGGTTTGGAAATATGGAGAGAATGAATGAGGAAAGATTGATAAAATGATATTTATGTCAGAAGTGGAGGGAACAAGGAGAATGGGGCGACCAAGTTGGAGATGGAAGGATGTAGTGAAAAAGATTTTAAGCAATCGGGGCTGTAACATGTAAGAGGGTGAAAGGCATGCATGGAACAGGATGAATTGGAATGATACAGTATACTGTGGTCAACATGAAGTCAGTGGACTGAACCAGGGTATGTAAAACATATGGGATAAACGTTTTGCCATATTTATTAAGTTTTTGAGATAGATACAGCAGTACGATTTTTCTTAGAAAATTACAGTTCATTGAAATTCTGATTGTATGTTCATGTATTGTATATGTATTGTGTATGTAATATATAAGAAGTTCACAAGGGTGCACTGTTCAATATATAGTGTATGTTCTCATCGCACAAGCAAGTTCTAATGCTGTGTACAAAATAACAGTTGGACATCGGTCAATTTCCAACCATTTCGCGGAAATGACTGGACAAATTGTTGCATGGTTGGTCATACCATCCAATCATATCCTTAGCTTGTGTAACTAGGCTGGTCCTATTCATAGGCCAGACCCTCCTGAGGCTTCAAAAAGTCTCTCAAAATTTTCATGTTCCTCAAAGTAGTAAAGTTTGATTTACTAAGATTTTCTAGCGATGACTGATGAAGAGTAGCAATGAAAATTTTGCTAAAAAAAGCAAATCTTCCACGTAAGTTACATCATCACATCAGTTTATTTCAGCCTTGACCATTAATTAACAGGGATAAAAAGAAGTATTATGTATAAACCTGATCCATTCCTGCAAAATTTAGTGCGGTTAATCCCAAACAAACCAGTGAAAATTTTCATATTACCATTACAAATTCCAAATCATGTCTATGTAAAACATTTAAAAAGTGATATAAGTGGTTGATAGTTTCGTTTTGCAAAATTCCTTTGTTTTTTTTGCTGTGTTCCATTTTTTGTTTGACAAGGTTGGCAGCCCTGGGTAAACCATTGAAAAGGTTTGTGGGGGCCTGGATGTGGATAGGGAGCTGTGGTTTCAATGTATTACACATGACAGCTCAAGTATGGATGTGAGCAGATGTGACCTTTCATTGTCTGTTCCTGGCACTACCTCTTTTAAAATGGGAGATGGCAATTAAGTATGAAAGAAAGTAAAAGAAGGAGATTAATGATATGCCTGCATAAGAAGGAGGAATGAAAAAATCCTTTATCTTCCTTTGTTTTGCTGTGGTGGAGTGTTGAAATTCATGAATGCTATGCTTGGCATGCAAAAAACTTTGTAATGAAATAAAGAATATGCATGCAAAATTATGAGTATAAAAAGTAAATCCTTTAGATACTCTTGTTTTGCCATTCAAGTTTGTGAATGCTGCACTTGGTGTGCAGTTTAACACAGTTGCAAGGAAGTCTTGTCTCAGGTGATGCATGTTGCAGTTGATTGTGTTTAAACAAATGATGTATATTACTGTTTCAGGATTAAGAAAAGTATAGATATTTTTTCTTGTAATGAAATGACCAGTTGACATTTGATAGTGAGATGAAATACTCTGAAGTTTTTGTAGATTCCTTTATGTTGGCCAGGTCTACTGCTGAGTAAAGGATGAAGAGGTTGTGTTTGACATGTCTGACAGCTCCAGATCAGAGAGTAGAATATAGATGGTGTTTCTGTTTTCCTATTCAACTGTATTAAACACTCTTTTTTTGTTTCATAAACAGGCACAGTGTTAGTTGTGAATAACATGAATATATATGGAATTGTGCAATGCACTTACTAGGGATGAGTATGATGAGAGAGAGTGGCTGGCACATATGGTGAGGGTATTGAATGTTTTGTTTTTTCTTGAACTTTGTTTTACGCTACTCATATTTCATACACAGGCCTTGCATTGGTGGTGAATGACATATTTTACAATTTTTTAAAGAGCAATGCTCATATTAACAATAAGTGTGAGAAAGCATGGCAGGCACATGTGGGAAGGATACTGTTGAAGTTTTTCTTTGGAGTTATTAACTTATATCCTTCACTTCAGGATAGAGAGAAAATTAGGCACAACTGTTGCTTAAGATTCTCTACAGGTGTGAGGGTGGTGGAGGTAGCCTCCCATGCTGGCCCCCCTTCCTCCCTATGTAATCCTGCTAAGATCAGTCACTCATTTCTTTGCCTTTGTCTTGTTATTCTTCATCACTTTCTTCACTAACTGATACTTTTCATAAGTGTTCCATCTCATCATTTAAGTCATCAAACAATCTGTGTATTTTCTTTGGAATTATCCCATATGCACTAACTGCAGATTGACAACCATACACTTGTAATAACGGTTGTATGGATACTGAGGATAACATTAATTTTTTCGGTACCTTCCTGGTGACAGAAGAGACCACTATAAACTGCTAATAATACAATAAATTAGCTTGATATTTGCACTGTTTGAACAGGAGGAAAAAAATTTAAGTTGATCTGTGAAAATGGGGAGCCTTCTTTACAGGATCATCATCAGATGATAGAAACCTTCTTCTTCTTTTCTTCTTCTTCTTCTTCTTCTTCTTCTTCTTCTTCTTCTTCTTCTTCTTCTTTCTTTTTT
>JAYMFT010010709.1:0-16888 GCA_038088735.1 Panulirus argus
TCTCTCTCTCTCTCTCTCTCTCTCTCTCTCTCTCTCTCTCTCTCTCTCTCTCTCTCTCTCTCTCTCAATTTCTCTCTTGATACCCTCTTAATCTTTCTTAAAGAGTCTTCTAATTTGGTTCTCAGTGAAATATACTAAGTCCATTATCTAGTCTCCCCTACATTAGTATTTATCTATTCATTATACATCCCCCAAAAAACCTAAGTCGTTAGATATTAAGTCTTCATGCAAAATGGCTAAGTTTGGAATGCCCTTTTCGGACTAAGGAGATTCAAAATTCACTTCTCTGTACAGCAAGATTTAGGGTTTTGTTAAAGGTATTTAGTCAAGTCAATAAGGAATACTTGAGGGGGATTATCTCTCAGTTAGGTATAGTTACTAGTTAAGTCCTTTAAGCAGGTGTGGACATTTTTGACTTATACCTCACTGTCACTGTTGTGTATTCTTCATTGCTTTTGTCATCATTTTCCTAGAAGAGAAGAAGTTGGCACGCATATTAAAGTCAAGAAATGTCAAATTGGTAAACGGAATATAGAACAATCAATACCTGTAAGAAAGAATCCAATCAAAAACATATTTGTCCAGAATCATGAAATATGTCTGAAATATGAAGCTAGTGTACAATAAAACAAGACAATGTTAACGATGAATGACGATACTCGTAAATCTCTGCTTATAAAATGAAGGGAGATTGATATATGCATTTAGGTAAACAATGATATAATGCATTTTGTGTTCAATATCCCAGAGTTTCTCATAAAGATATCTTTAGTAACTTTTAGTTGAACTTGAGTTGAACTTATAAGTTACGAGATTTCTTAGCTTTATTTTATGAAGCAAAGGGTGAAGAAAATGATATAAGTAATAATGAAATGGTTAAAAGTTTATCATTTCACTCCCACGCCAAGAATGTCATCGGCAATTCACATTGTTTAAAAGTAAATATTGCAATGTAGAGGTAAAGATCAAGGGAATAGAGGGATAGATAGGGGACCTGTAATATGGTTAATAGAGTGTTGACAGAATCAAATGGCTATAGAGCCTAAAAAGAGGGATAGCAGAAGCAACAACGAATCTGTATTGTGAAGCAGACAGAGACGGGATCCAATGTGAATAGATATAAGGCACTGAAGAGCCATGAAACAGGAGGCTTTTGAGATATGGCAACTCTCACCTCATTTCGCATGGGCCCCATTAGCTGGCTGAGTGGAGGAGTTCGTGAGAGTCCCACTCCAAAGAGTGCAGATATTCCAGGGATGCCCATGGGTGAGAGTGGAGGGGAGGAAGCCGCGGTACTCGAAGTGCCTGGAGAATCTGGACTATCCTCTTTCTTACTTGCGGACACGCCGTTCTCAACCCCTCCCTGAACGGCGATGATGTTGCTCAGCTGAGGAGAAAAACGGGAGATTAGAGTCACTTCAAGTGATGGCAGAAACGAGCAGCGTCGTAAATGGCAGTGAATGAAAGTGAATGAAGTAAAGAAGAAGGGTCTCTTCGTGCGAAGGAGAACGGAATCTAATGGTGAATTCTGCCACTTCTGATGATGTCTCACCTGCTGTGGCTTTGCTGATGCCACAGCGCCTTTTCCTTTTTTTGCAGTGTGTCTCATCTACTTTACGCTACTTGACCTACTCAGTTATACTGCAAACTATCCCTCACACCTTCCCCCTCCCCCATCCATTACCTGAAGCATGAGGTTCACAGTAGCCTTGGAATGTTGTCTGAGGAATGTAGGATCGTGGTTCTTCATGCCCATCTGCTGCATGATCTTCTTCATCTCCTCGGCGCTGCGCAGGACGGAGCTCTGGAGCCGTTTGGACTTGAGGGCCTTCGTGATGAAGTTGGCCACCATGACCCAGTAGCCTAGGCCGATCATGATCCACAAGATGACGCAGATCTGGTAGACGTATAGAGTCGCCCCAGCGAAGCTCTTGCCTGCAGGGGAAGGTTGGTCGAGTGAGTAGGAGGCGGGTAGGAGAGAAAGGCTGTCGAGTTCGGATGGCAAATTAAGGGAGGAACACAAGAACACGGTGGTTGAAAGCTGCGTGACGCACTCATGCACTGAAATGAATAACACACACACACACACACACACACACACATATACACAGCAGGAACTAAGACCAATGAAAACTAAACCATACATAAAGAAAAAGTGTCCAAAAGAATCTCCATCACTTGTAAGGAAAAATCCTCTCGTTTTCAAGAACTTTAGAACACCCGACTTCTGCTGATTCCCGACACCGAACAATCAACAGATACCAGTCTAGGAACCCACCAGTGACGAAGTCTCCGAAGCCGATGGTGGTGAGGGTTATGTAGGCGTAGTAGATGCCCTCGATGTAGGTCCACTCCTCCAGGAACGTGAAGACGGCCCCTGGCACGAAGATGAACACCACGAAGCCGATGCCGATGTAGATAGTGGTGGCCAAGGCTATGATGCCGTGCGAGTGTTGCCTCTTCGCGTCCAGCTGTCCAGATTGACCAGAGAGGGTTACTGTGGTGAATGGGACTGTTGGGTGTTTTGCTGTGGTGGTTGGGAGGAATAGCAATGGCGCTGGTGACGATAGGGATGATACTGACGTTAGAGATGGTGTCACTCGTGTCCGCCGTCCTTGGAATGATGACCAGGTGTCCAGAAAGTGTTAAAATGAGGCAATTTAGGATATGACAGTCGTAATGGGGATGGTTAAGTGGTAATGAAGTATATACAGGGTGCGTAAGGCTCATCCTTTACTCACTGAAACCTGTGAAAAAAAAGAAAGAACTCACTTATCTTCCCTACGTCTCGACTCGGAGTCGTAAAAAGGATGTAACAACCAGCCAAGCCCTTGGTCTTTTATGCCTCGTGTGGAGGCGTGAATCCAAGACCTTGGCCAATCATTTGCCCAGATCTCCGTCTATCACACACACACACACACACACACACATTTGCTGGGATAGTTTCGCAGTTCGTAGCAGCCTTCACGGCTTGAGGTTTTGGGACGGAGGTCAAAAAGACAGATAGGCAGCCTCCCATGTAACATGAGAAGATAAAGAAGCTGCTTGAATATGTCTTGAACTTCCGTAAAGCCAAAGAAGTTGTTGAAAATGTGGCTATTCAGAACATTCGAGTGTATTCTATGCTTTTGAATGGACAAATTTTTGTTGATGTATCAGGCTAATAGGGCTGTGTATATAACTTTGACGGCAGACACAACGAGGATACAAGGCGAATCATAGCCCATATGAGCCTTCCGTTTTAGCGTGGTGAAATTAACTTTTCAATTCAGGATATACAGCGGACTAGGCTAGGGCGTCTTCTGACTAGAAAAGCAAGTTTTGATGATGTCCACTGCATTCACAAAAGCCTTCCCTTTGTACACCTTAAACCCGAGTGGGCAAATTGGTTACTCATAAACAGTGGTTATACTACTACTACTGCTACTACTAGCGCTACTATCAGTATTACTGCCGCTCCAACACGAAGTACCATGCCATCGACACTGAGGAACTGAGCAACACTTACTTTCGACTTGAAGAGCTTAAAGAGCTGTTCGCCGAAGAACTCCGAGGTCCAGGCGAGCAGAATTCCAGTCAGGGGGATTCCAACCAGGGAATAGAGGATGCATACGATGCGACCAGCCGCCAGTGTTGGGGAAATATGGCCATAACCTGAGGGGTGAGAAGTGTTGTAAGTAGAGCTTCAACCATGTTATGAGACAAGAGGTGTTTGTGGCCAAATGTTGAAGGTGAAGAGTGTGTGATTTATGGACTGCAAGTGCTCAATATAAATCTGACACTGGCCAATGCATAATTCCTCTCAAAATAAAATGTAGCTTCAGGACTCTACTGCAAAAGTCTTATTGATCAAACAAGTCTACAACTTATTTCTAACCGAAGTGACACAAGTCAAAAGCAAAACTATAGATCTCTATATGTTGGCAGTTATAACTACATTACGTTGTAAGTTATCACGATCTTCATTACAGTGAAAATACATAGCTTCAGTTGATGAAATTGTCCATGTAATCATACCAAAATTTGGTATCACTCATCTATTATCATGTAAACCCAAGTTTTATGAATTCCAAGACAAAGAAAAGGATAATGTGCTTTATTACCTCTGGGAAAAGCAGTCCTGAGGCAGCTAGTAAACATATTCACACATGCAAATTTAACCAAATGGAGAATTATACTTACAGAATAATCATCGGCACAGCAATGAAAAATGTGGAGAACATGGTAAGTATAGGTCAAAAGGCGGACATTAATACTTAAGTGTATGTTTAACAATGCTCACCATATCATTAGAAACACGACTGTGTTTTCCAAAGAAACTTTACTTCAAATTTGAATCTAAGCGTCGTCTGTTCACTGAGTTTATGTCCTTGTACTAGTTAATGTATGATTACGATTTGTGATTTACTATTTGCGTGTTGCGGGGAGAGAGCTTTACACTCTCGTGTGTGTGTGTGTGTGTGTGTGTGTGTGTGTGTGTGTGTGTGTGTGTGTGTGTGTGTGTATGCTCGCCACTGCTTAGCTAAATGATTTCTGATAATCATTAATGCATTTTGACCAAAGAAAGAGAGAGATTGGCGCATAGAGCGACCGATGGAGGGAGAGAGAGAGAGAGAGAGAGAGAGAGAGAGAGAGAGAGAGAGAGAGAGAGATAGCAGCGCAGGTTACAACACTGCTCAGTCTCACCAATGGTGGTGGTGACGGTCATGGAGAAATACAAGGCATCGATGAAGGACCATGGATAAGACACATGTACAGTCACGTCCTCCTGGTGCAGGTGCGGACACAGGTGTTCCACGTCCCTGACGGCACCCACCTGCCTACCTGAAGGCAACAGATGTGCAAGTTGAGGTCAAGAAAAATTTGTAGGTTCGCAAACGTTATCACTACCTTACCTATACACACGTAGGAGACAAGGCCCCACTATTGTAGAGCTAGAGACATTTAGAAAATAAGGTGAACCTTAAGATATAACTTTAAATTTTTGTATAAACAGTCACTACAATTGCCCAAGTATATACATTTGCCTTAGAACAGGCCATGGAACCATGAAACAACTGTAAGACACCTTATAACCAATTAGTTATCTGTAAGGAAGCCAGTCAGTCTAAGAACCAATTTAGCAAGCAACCAGTCAACCTCTCTCTCTCTCTCTCTCTCTCTCTCTCTCTCTCCTCACACACAGACACACACATACACACACACACACGAAGAGGTTCTCATATCTCGTTTTGTGAGTAGGGAATGTGAGTTGGAACTTTTACTCACACGAGGGAGCTATGCTTTGACCTCTCATTCCACCGTAATGAGGTATGAGTCAGGCTTCCGATGGATACACTCACAGGAGGCACTTGAATTCCACGCTCAAGGGGTGCCAGAGTCAAAGGGGACAGTTCGAGGAAACATTCAAGGTGGGAAACTAGAGTAATACACTGAGGGGACACGCTGAAGTGCGACGCTTATCGGAAACGCTTTGAATGCAAATGAGGAAATGTTGTCAGGGGGAACAGTCTCCGAAAGCGCTTTGAGAAGACACTCAGGAAAAACACGTGACACTTGGGGAAGGGCTCGCTCATGACATACACTCAGGTAACTCAGGAGACATACAGGGAGACATATAAAGGAGATGCACACAGGGACAGACCTCTACACTCTCATCCAGCAATACTGCTTAAGTATTAGGCACATGAAGACCCAACGAATATTTCCAACTGCTAAAAGTACAAAAAAAAGATCAATCGATAGGTGCTCTTAGGAACACATACAACATACACATCCATACACGTACGAGTCATGAGATAACGAATGTGTACAGTCAAACGGAAATCTACAATATTGTAAGACAGTATAAAATGTCGAGAGATCCGGCCTCATAAACACAGAAGCTCCCTCATTTTACATAAAGGTAATTGATAAATGTTTAACACGTGCAGGCACACAAATACAAACACACACACACACACACGCACGCATTCCACCCCTCACACACCAGCGCAACCAAACACACCGATCGTACGTAGCTGGCCAGAGGAGACTGGATAAGACCCCCAGACCGTAATATGACACAGCGCGAGGCGATGATGATCAACGCTCCCTTAATGTCATGGGGTGAGATGCCTCAGCCCCCTGGCACCCTGCTCTTAATAGGACTCATGTCTCATGAATTCCTTCATATCTTTTTCTGTATCGACTGGGGTAGTTTCTGCACCCACTCACATTTGTTCTAGACATTAGGATTAGCTACCGTTTTCTGCGATGAATTAAGGAAGCGACTCATGCCCAGAGAGAGAGAGTGTTTCAACGACGATACGTCCATGTGAGTCTGGCACAGTAAAAGCCATCCATATGGGGTCTAGAACCATGCGAGCCAACCATGTGGGTCTGGAACCAAATGATTTGGATAGAGGATTTCCCTCGCTTACTACGAAATGAGTAGTTCACCTTGGACGTCAAAGGAGGTGGTGATCCAAACAAAAACTACAAAATTATTTAACCCTCAAGCCTTTTACGCTGGAACTGATGCTCATTTTGAAGACGCAGACGCCCTATCATCTGAAATTATAGGCTGCAGAGATATCCATTACTAGTAACTTGTGTATATCCATGATGAAATATTGCTTTTTCCATTTGTGCGTCATTAGCCACCTGTCTATGCATCTATCACCCAAAAATCTACCAGTACATTTAACATCCAGTCAGTAAGTAATGTTGTTTGATATAGGCAAACTATCTACCACACACACACACACACACACACACACAGATAACAGTTAAAATCATTCATTTATCATTATCTATCCGTCTATCTAATCATTCATTTATCATTATCTATCCGTCTATCTCCCGACATACATATAGGTAGCTAGATAGATACATGCATAAAAGTTATATAGATAGATAGATAGATACGCTTATGTTCTAATGTACACACATATTTATATTCTGCTGTGGTAGTGACATGCAGGGCGGGGACTCTTATGGGATTGCTTCACGCCCCAAGAAACTCTCTTGGAACTTAATTCATTCGGTCTCGCAACTCCATTCGAATCCCTTCCTTGAACCTCTCCCTGTTTACCGTACCTCGGGCCATGAGAACAAGGTCCTTCTCTTACACATTATTCTGATTAATCACCAATGGATCATATCTGAGGCGAGATATCGTAAGAGAGCGAATATTAAGCACCTTTGTCATATCAAGATTAATCTATATACTCGCTTCATCTTGTTGTTGACGGATGGTCTCTGATCTTAACGGGTCATGTAGTTGGGAGACTTGAACGAGTTTCGCTTCTGGTGAGTCGACACCAGCACTAGCACCAGCTCACTTGATTCAAAAACGACAGCCGGCCACATTGTGTATCAGCAACGCGCCGTGTGATATGTAGGCGTGTGTACCAGTCATACATTATGGAAGACGTGTCTCAAAATGGGCGCGCTGGGCGGCTTGCACCGGCAAATTTCGTCAGATCTATCTAAACTTTATACTTTCATACACTGTGCTTTGTAAGAGCAATTGTGCTCTGTATATCTGTGTATTATGGTCTTTGCCTGTATGCCTTGAGCCATACTGCGGCGTCTGTTTTCTAATATTTCTTCTTGATGCATGCAGCGTTATCCCACAAGATAATGCTTAAGGCTTATCCCAGGATGGTGTTGACTCATTCATCATCCTGCATACTCACAGGGTCTCCTGGGCGTGAGAATAACCATCTATACACTCATGATGAATGTGATATTCTCTACAGGCGTCCCAGAAGGGCTATACTGAGCGACAGTCATCTGGGACTCCAACACCTAGCGTCAGACATCGTAATGAGCCCAATGATAGGGTCTAGAATAGGATATGCGACATGAAATATTGGTTCATATTTCCCCATTACCATCTCTTACATCTAGTAACATTATACTATAATGAGGTACGTGGAGATAGAGGTAAATTACTATATGACTTCATCTTATTTATGGTAGTTGGCATGATATACTACACACACACACACACACACACACGCTTCGAACCATATAACCACAAACAACTTTCATTAGAATTCCCTGCGTTAACCATAGTAGCGACAGAGGGACCTATATATACAGATCTCCCTCAGCAGGACACAACAAAACCCTATGCCATACTCAGTGGCTTCTATAGCCCTCTGCTGGATCACCATCGCTAGCCAGAGAATAAGACTAAACAACATTATCACCAACTATACATCCGGACCGACTGTGATGCCTTTCTACTAACTTGCAACCGAGTCAACTCATGTATCTGTGAACACAGCCCGTTTCTCTCCCACAATATTTTCTGATTCCCTCTGTAATTTGTAGTTATCACACTCAGACTGAACTGTGAGTACGTCACTTGCTTGATGTGTCTCGTATATATCAAAACTGTTTTATACTCAAATTATCAAGCCTGACCCAAATTTGTCCCAGATGTTTGAATCCAGCAAGTTATCTGAGTGATTCGAAGCGGTATTCGACGCAGGTACGAAACAGAACGTTGTCCAAAGGAATATGTGTCGCTGGGAGTCGAGCGTTTCGAAATGAATAACTATTTGTAAAGTTGGTATTAAAATTACTCGCAGAGTCTATTTTTACTCTTTTATTTACATATATTCAATAATCAGTCTCTATTCCTCATCCAGGAAATGGAACTTAAACGAGCCTGAGACTCGAAAGGTTTCGTTGACTGAATGGTGTCTCAATGAAGCAGTATCTTCAGGGGGTTTGCCCAGTGGACGACATACATCCGTTGTTGCTTAGATATTCCCAGGTCCTTTGCTCAATTATCTGCAGGCGAGTCCTTGTAATTACTGGGTTATCACGAAGGCCGCTAGCGTCACATCCGGAGTATTGCTCCACCAAAGCCGATCCCTCGATCGTCTGTTCGAATCCATTTCATGAGCAAGTGAAGCTGCATCATTTTGTCCATAGAAAATGATGTACGTCACGCTTTTAATACAGTGACTTTAATACGGATGCTTAAAAGATGAGCTCGTCTGGGCTTCACTACATCCGTAAGTGCGTAATTACCTATTTGTAAAGTATGTGGAGAGAATTCTACACTAGTGTGTGTCTGTGTGTATGATTTCTAAATATTTTTGTGTTACAGGGAATGTGTTTCACACTAGCGTCACCCAGTGTCGTAAACCTATGCATATTTACCACTTCTTTACTCTAATAAATACACCCACACTCACACACACACACACACACACACACACACACACACACACACACACACACATCAGCTTAAGCCAGGTAATGTCCTTTGTACAGAATGCTTTTACCAGCTTAATCTTGTCTTCACTGTCTATAACGCGCCTTCACGTTTTTCGCTAATTCACCTAAACAGTTAAAATAAATCATCTTATATATGCAGCTCACGTTAAATCTTAATGGAGCATTTGTCTTTCTAAACATATTTTACAAGCAAGCACTTTGACCCACGGGTTACAAGCTTAATGTGACAGTTCGTTACAAGCATGACAAGCACATCCGAAGGGGTAGCAGAGTCAGGGTGACATCATTCGGGAGCAACATCTGTGGGAATACTCAAATACGCAATCCCGTAATCAAGCAAGTACGACACTAAGGGGAAACAGGACGACTAGGTACATTAACTTTACTGCTTGCGTACGATGATCAGTTACGTAGAATATGTGTCAAAACCGTTCATGGGGCAATGGGGAGATGCCAGATATATAATGAGGGTGTGTGTGGTATGAGAATTATCATGAACAATGAGAAAGGTGCTCATTTCTTTTCTAATTGATGATCATAGCTCGATGATGATGATGGCCACGTTATGCTTAAAGGACGATAACTCACTTTACATTGAAATATTACCGGAGTGTTATAGTTTTACTATCTCAATCCTACGTCTGTCACTGGGCAAGACAAATCCCCCATGTGAGTAAACATCCTACCGTTTGAATAACGCAACTGTAGACCTGGGCAGATGCGGCCACTTAACTGAATCAACTTTCCTAAGCACAACGGCTTATTCAACGCACAGTCTCTCCTCATACTGGTGTTAAAAGCGCAAACTTTTTGCTTGAGCAAGAAAAACACTTTAGCTTCTTGGGCGAGACGGTAACTCCTGTGGGTATGATGCCGTGACCTACGACCCCTCTCAGGGTCAATTTAGAGACCAGCCCATCGTTCCCAAGGGTTACATAACCAAGCTGAAGGGTCTTATCTTCGCCCTTAGAGGTTAACTGACCTAGAGGAACACAAGTCGCTCGTATAATTAGGGCGGGAAAATTCTTTCTTTTTTTTTTAAACACAGACATTCTGCAATACCTCATTATGCTGTTGCAGGCCTCATGGAAAAGTACTTACCCTAGAACGACCAACATTCATGATAACAGTTGCATCTACAACCACTTGTGGTGAAGGCAAATGAAAAAAAGAATCCGTTTCATATCTTTTCAGTGAGACTAACGAAGATTCTCGTGTGCAAATATTTATGCAGATGGTTGTAAAGCTGTTTTGGGCATCACTTTGCCAAGCTAGGGTCTGATGACATTGACTCAGTGTTCCACACAAAAGTAATGTATATGAAATAAATTGAACATACGTGATACGTAAAATATAAAAAGAGGAAATGAGTGACAAACGCTATTAAATGAGAAGGATTAAACACAGTAATATAATCAATGCAGTCTCACACCTGCATGAAACACATCTTACTAATATACAAAGTAAACGTTGGTAGAAAGCGTGTAACACATAAGGCTGAGTTCAACAAACGTTTCATGATAAACAGATGGGAAAGAGGATCTGTGGTGTAAGGAGGTGAAGGTGGCGAGGTGGGTCATCTGTGAGATGCTGTCCTGGTGATGGTTGGAATGAGGCCAGAGGGTCAGTGTATTAAGCACGTCCTGAAGGATGCTTTGGGAGGAACTATGGGGATCCCGCATGGCTTTATTTCTGCACCTTCTCCATTTCTTACTGCTGTATGGTTGTTGAATAAGACCAAACGGGAGAGGCATGAGCGGGTTTAGGAGGATTGGCAGATGTGTAGATGCTCTACCCACAGTTGCAGGGAGTTTAGGTCCCTTGAGTCGACGGAGAATACAGAGACAATAGAGGACTGGAAGATTTGAGGACTGGCAGGTTTTGCGATGGTACCGATGAGTTCTATCCAGTTGAGCTTTCAGTCTGCATAGTACTGAAAATTTTCATGGATATCTTAACGTGGATGAGATGTCACAAGTGTGTGTGTGTGTGTGTGTGTGTGTGTGTGTGTGATCTCTGCAGATACCCGAGAGGGATGGGTGACCTTGAAGATAATTACACATGAGCTGTTTCATCCCCTGTAATAAGACCTTGTGATTAACAATTACTGTCACTTAAATAACAGTCGGCCAATAGCGAGAGAAGCACAGAATCGTGTTTGTTCATTGGAATTACAGTGCTTAGAAACAGCCAATTCTAGGATTATAAGCAACAGGCCATTAACGCTGGACTAGCCATTTGAAAAGGTCTCATATCTAAGACACGTAAAGATCATTGGTGGTCGTTGATTACTGGCATAAGTCTTTCTGTAGAGAAAGACTAATGTAACCCGAATCATCAATTCGTCAGGAGATTATATCAATCATCTCCAATCCCACAGCTGCGCCTGAAGGTGTGGCATTAGTCAGAAGCAGAGGTTTCGTTATCTCTTGCATCAGGGGGTTGCTGTGTTTTTCTCCTTTTCCTCCAACGATCAGTTCCCTGCATTATGGTGATGCCATCACTACGTTATCGATGTGTTATCGTAGTTTCAACGTGTTTCTCTTGTGCTTCGTACAGCCACCGCGTTGCTAAGGTACAGGCAGTGAGGATGTTATTCGAAGAGCTCTGTAAAGTCGTCGTCTTGCCTCCGAGGTGCCATCATGAAGCCACAATGGTGACATCGAAGATGCCTTTGTCGAGCACCACTACCGTCTTCACTTCCTGCCACCACTTTGGCACCACCATCACCACCAACTATCAACACACCCGAGACGCCCTCATCGTCGAGTTACACCAATGCATCATCACCAGCGGACATCACCATCATCACCAACTGCACCCACCACCAGCACTAACACCAGCACCACCTCCTCTTCCCCCACATCACCAGTCTCACAATTTGCACCAGTTTTAGCGACATTCCTGCAACCACTTACTGCCCGAGCGAACCCCCGGCTCCTCACCCGCGCAAGTTTATGCCGTGTGTGTGTTGTGTAAATCACATCTCGTGTTTACTTCTTACGCCACCTAGTTTATCACACGAGCAATCTTTTGTATTTCAACGAGCCGCGCTCATATAAAAAGCAGCTGGTGTTTCTATTCTTTTGTTTCGACGAGATTATGGTGGCTGCAAAACATATGAACTCTTTCTGACCTATTTCCAATGGAGCATATCGTTGGCATTCCCTTTCTAGCATAAATCTTAGATATACTGCAAAGCATTTAGAAAATGTCATTAGATGTATCAAAGTACATTTCATAATCTTCGTAATTATATATTTAGATTAACGAGAACCTCTTGTAAACTAAAGATTCACAAGAAGTTGCTGGATAACTGAATTATTGCGGTTTCCTCTTCGCTCCAAAGGACACTGAACTGCACATGCAAGCTCAGGGTTGCAAGACTCCCCGTTGGTCAACTAAGAACATGCAGATCTTATCGTCCCTTCTATTTTTCTATCGAATTCGCGACGCCTTTGAGAGATTCAAATATATCTCTTGAGGATGTGCGAGAGTCTATGGAGACCGAAGAGTTCCTAGAAGCCTTCAGTGATCCACGAGAGGTCTTGAAGTAGTCTTTGAGATCTTGAAGAATCTGCAACTTCTAAATGCAATGATGTTATTGCATTTCCTAGGCTCTCAATGATGACGGTGCTTTTGCAATGCCCTTACAAGCCTAGTTTCAATGGGTAGGTTGCACCAAATGCTGTCTCAGATAACTTATAATGCTCTTATCTTTGTATGTCTTTCTATGTCAACCTTCCTCACAAATTTTGCATTTCCATCGCGTGTAGCCTCTCATATTTATTCCTTCTATTGCCAAGACTTATCAGATGAACAGTTAGTTTCAGGAACTTGCTGAGAATATTCCCTCCTCTCCTTTCCATTTCTTTAGGGAAATAAAATGTAAAGATTGTCATGCCTTGCGAGACACGTATGCTTCTGTATACATTCTTTGGCATTAAATGGACTAGGCTTGTCGCCCTCGAGCATAATAATAAATTAATTAAATAAAATAACATTCACCGATTCCTCTACAGACTATGTGTCAAACCCTCTTAATCAGGAGGAACAAAAGACAACACACAATTCACATTTTCTTTTTTGTCTGGGCTGTCGGAGGTAATGAGCCGCATTAAACTTCGTTGAGCAAATGGCAAAGGCTCAAGCCATCAGACGGGTGGCGTGCGGCAGACAGGAGGACTCGCCCAGAACACGTGTCCACTTCTCATTGTCACGCACGCCATTACGTTATCACAACTGGTTAAGGTCATGTGCCGTTGTTGGAGGAAGTTGTGGAAAGAAGGGTCGGTGTGTTGTGGGGGTCCAGTGGTTGTGGCTAGGTTTATGTCCCTTGGGGCTAGCGGCTGGTTATGGAACAAGGACTAAGATTAGGTATAAGTCTTAAAGAGGTGGGTTGAAACTGAGTTGTGGTGAGGCTTGCTCTTGGGTCTTGGGCCTGTTGTAGCAAAAGGTTTAGTGCAGCGTTCTGGTGTGACGAGGGGTTGGGGTAACGTCTGGGAAGGAGTTGGATGGGGCGAGATTTTAATACATGGTTGGAAAAGGACGCGGACGGAACTGGTGCAAAGGTCTGTTGGGAATAGAATACGTGGGACGAGGAGAATGGCGGAGTTGAGGTGGATGTGAACCAAGAATGACGTTGGGACAGGGTTGGTCGTTGTTGATATGCTGGACAGAGGTAAACGGGTGGTTTTATAAGAGTGAGTTGACTCGAGGGACGCGCCAGTAACACCACCTGCTCTGAATCACCCTCCTCCCGCAACCACCGTCCTTGTTCAGTGTGAGGGAGTTTAAGCACATGTCTGGTGCCCCTCCCTTAGCGGGAGTTGACCTTTCGAGTGACTGAGGAGGACGCAGACCCATGTTCCTAATGGGAGAAACAACAAGATAGGGAAATTCATGTGAGACAGACCCAACTCTCCTGCTCCTCCTCCTCCTCCTCCTCCTCACTACCACAGCTGACACCTTCATAGATGCACGGGAAGCCCCCCCAACGGAAGGCTGTGATGCATACAGAGCGGAATGTGCGTCTGTGTTACCCCTCATACATCTTCATCACGGTTCCTGTCAAGTCGTGCCAGGCAACACACACACACACACACACACACACACACACCAGCTCTCGCACGGCCTTCCTGGCGTTCCTCAATGTCGCACAGGTTTTCCACTATCCTACAACAGCTCTCCTAACACCATAGATCAACGCCATAGTAATCTTTCACCTTCCGTATCCCTCCATTTTGCATGTTCCTTCTGGCATTACTCATCCCTTGCGGTGAAATTCGACCGGCTTCCGCGCGGGAGGGAGCCAGCCACATCATGTTACAGCCCAGACTCAGCTGTGAGGGGAGAGGAGTGCATGATAGACAAGTGACAGATGTAAATAAGGATGCGAGAATGAAAAAAGAAGATGGAGGAACTGGAGAGAATTGAAAGGATAAGAGAGCAGATAAGCATACAGCCTAACAGCTTAGTAAGCGGAAAACATCACTGGGAATTATTCCTAAAGAAATGGAGAGACTGAAGTATGCAAAAGACATTGATCAATCTTAATCGCCCCCACAAAGTCCCAACTGCAGATGGTATCATGTCTAATCAACAATTGGCCCCTATGAAGAAGTAATATCCTTTCCGGTGATGCAGTGCATCAGGAACATTAGAAAGCTATACATCAGTTTGGACTTATCTATTGATACTTTTCAACATCGTCGAAAACGAGATATTGCTGTCTCTTTGTACACTAAAACTTGAGAGAAAACGCTACCACACAGAAACCGTCTTGCTTAAGGATCGTACCGTCTTCAACGGTTGAACCATCTTCCTCAAGGCTCCTTGCCGTTGTGAACCAGGAGTTAAACCCCATATTAGACCCCTATCATAGCATGCCATCTCTTTGCCAAAGTAACATCCCTCATGCAACGGAATTCCAAGACCGCCACGGCTTTCTTTCTTCTAACCTAATACTTCGTTGCTTTATGCACACAGCTGTCACCAGTGGGTATACTAGCATGAGTTATGCTTGCCATCTTATCGCGCTGCTGCGCGGTAGTGGATTACACCCGACAGGGAGCAGCCTGAAAAGTGAGCTGTTCGTCTCCTCGGCCGTGGCATGAGACCCCCTTGGCCTGTGTGTTGCCGCCTCTCAACCGAAGGTGTATATCGACTGCCTGTTCTATATCCCATTCTTGTATCTCCCCTGATGATGTGATCATTACACGAAAGTGCACTTGGGAACTTATCGTGTTTCATTTTCCTGTGGATTTACTGCATGTGCGTATGTATATATATACAAGCAATATTTAGTCTTAAGAAATGCAATCGTAATAGGATAAAAAAAAAAATCGCCAGGATTTCAATGAACATTTTTATTATCTTTTACCTTTTTAGATATTAACGTCGGTAAGCCTGAGTAAGAACTCTTTTCTGCATCACTATACAGGAAACTCAAATTCACTGGTCTCTGCATCAATAACGTTTTCTGTTCAATCTGAATGTGAAGGCAGCTTGGTAAAGTCTGTGCACACGAACATTCCTCATACGATCTGATCAAGTTCCACACAGAGACATAGAACCACTGAACCTTTGAACCCGAAGGGTTCATACTTGATTCTCACTAATGTGCACATTAGCTAGATATCATGCAAATTGTTATGTCCATCAGTGAGGTTACAAAGAGTGCTTTGGGATGGAATCTGTTTTCCTGTTCTGGGAAAGGCAGATGATAGATACTCACTCCTCACACAAATGAGCAATTCATTCCCTGACTGTTGTTCACAGAGTATCGTTCGAATAAGTTTCCACGTCGAAACACAATCGAATCTTTTATCCAAGTTCAACAACGTTATTCCTTGAGAGGTGAAATGCTCTGTTCTTTGCAAGTGCAGTGGCTGTCATGATTTGCATATTGGCTAGACGAGGCGACTCCTCAGGACGAGTATCAGTGAACACCCTTGGTAATCATTACGACCCCAGCTGCCCAATCACTGTACCGCCTTTCTCTGCTGTACGCAATTACGCTCACAACATAAGCCACTCAGTGAGGGGCAGCGTGCTTCGCTGTGCCGGCCATTAGCTACTTAGATAGTGCAGTGTTGAGTTTGGAGCCCCTCGTCTTCCACAGGAACAGACGCAAAGCAAGTAACAGTAAGGTAACTACGGAGTTGGTGTGTGTTTATACATCAGCGTTTTTAAGGTTAGATTAGGACTGTCTAGTTATCTTAAACGTATATTCTTTTGTTAATTTCCGATGACCTGTGGGGATTTTTATACTTATATCACCATATTTGATTATGCTTTATGTAAGACAGGATAAAAAAGATAATAATAGGTTGTTTATACTCTTGTTAAAGAACGTTTATGGATTTCTTATGATTTTTTTGACTTTGAATTTTCACGATACTCTTAATTCAAGTAAAGTTTTTAGATTTACTGTATACATTGTACAAACACTCTTAGTGTATATGTTATCCGCATATCACATTTTCCTATTTTAGGCTCTGGTGATCGTATAAGCAATAAGGAAACGTAAACCAATGATTTTTTTTTTAATATGTTGAAGACTCCAATCACGGACAAAAGTCCACATCAAGGCCGGGCTCTAACTGAAATATAGAGAGAATTGAGAAAGGGGGAAAAACAGACA
>JAYMFT010010720.1:0-16888 GCA_038088735.1 Panulirus argus
ATATATGCTACAATTATTATCCTCAAAAAGTAAACATAATTTATCAAAAGTGGGCAGGGAGTTCATGTTATGTCATGGGCAGGCAGATTTCGCAACACCACTATCAATACTGCCCTGTAAAGCACTGTTCACGCGTAGGGCGTGAAAAAGCTTCTCTAAACTGATATATCTATCTATTTCTAATTAGTGCACGACCAATTTCTATAAAAGAGTCCTGGTGTTACCAGTTAGCTATTGCAGACCAAGACTGCGGTACCTCCAGTAGTAGGGATATGTAGATTCCTTTGTGGTGAGAATCTATTTGACGAAACTGTACTCCCAGTGGTACAGCCTCGTGGTACAGCCTCGCTAAAGATTTTTCACTCGCGGAGTCACGTCTTTCAGGCGGAGTCCAGTATCACCAGACTGCTTTACATCCATATATACACTCTCACCGGGAGTGCTGCTGGAGGAAGGTGCTATACTGAGATGCTTATCCTTTCCACACTCCTCGACCGCTTCACACAACTGAGAGGTCGCCGTGCTACTGATACTGCCTCCTATCATCCCTCCAGCTTTTCAACATTCTCAGTGAATGCTGGCTTATGAGTTCCACCTGGCGGAACTTCCCAATCATCTGAAAGACACACGTTTCCCTCATATACACATATACGCTGAAGGCACACGTCCCACTTACCACCCGCTTGCTTGAAACTAGAAATGAGACAAGAAACAAATTGATAAAAAAGAAATTGAGGCAGAAATATCCTCTATGCCAAACACATGAGGTATCACAACTAGAAAACTAAGGTTTTTATTCTCTGCCACTACCGACCACTGTTTATTACGATCAATTCTTGATCATAAACGCTAAAAAATTATTTTCATAATGATAACGGAACCATCATGATGATTCCACTTGGCGTTCATTATGACACAAATGAACACAAGAAGTGCAAAGGAATGTATAGAGCAGTAGACCACTGGGTCCTTTCGAGGCTGCTTGTTATAGTAAGAGAGATTACAGTGTGGAGGGAGAAGAAAAACAGACACATAGACTAGGGAGAAATGCCAGTAAACGTTTTTATAACTAGGGAGATGCAAATAACGTTAGTCATGGACCTGAAGCAGAGTATTCATCTTCCCTTTTTTTACCAGCATTTATGATGATGCTTTTTACCTTTTACTTTTGTTAAGCCATCCCTCATGTCTAATATACAATTTCAGTATTTTGCCTCTATTTAAATATAAAGCCTGCGAACGAGTTTGTATTCATTGCCACAGGTAAAATCAGACCGATGTATTCTTTAACTTGTTGTTTGCATTAAGCCTGTCAGAGCCTTCTGACCATATCTTTTACAATCTTAGTCCCGAAAACATCTTGTTATTTCGCTGCTGTACTATCTTTGCGTTTCATAAATTAGGGGGAACCAAAACTGAATGCAATTCAAGCTGGTGACACACCAAAGAACCGTAAAGGCGAAAATCGTTTACTCAACGAATACGAGTACCCTACCTATGAATCCTAAACTCTTGCTCGCGTTTTTTCCTATTTCTACGGAATACTTACTTGGCATTAGGCCTTTCGGAGATCATGTAACGAGAAAATAAAAAATTCAAATCTCGTTTAAAGTAGTAGTGTGAAAACACAAGAGTTAAAGATTATAACTTTCCACACGAATGTAACCATATACCACAGTTGGGTTACGATATCTATGAGTGCGGCAGCGAAAGAATACATCACAGTTTACTACAACGAGGACAGGGATGATGTAGACACAGAAGATGCCAGTCTATGTCATTTCATGTTCAACCTAACCTAACCTCCTGCAATGGCCTCGATTACGACTGGCAAATTCAACCAAAACTTCACGTTTAGTGGTCTTTATTATAAAGAACAGAAATGTTATCTTTATTGTGTAAGCATCGCGCGTTCTGATGCACCTTCAGAGATACAGCAAAGGCAAAGCCCGCTAAACGACCACTGTAGTCCATACAGGCGAGGATGGCTAATCTTTATCTATCATGGCTTGTATATTTTGCACAGTTGTATATATGGTGTGGAAAGTAAGCTGTTGGAAGCAGTGAGAAGCTTTTATCAAGGGTGTAAGGCATGTGTACGAATGGGAATAGAGGAGAGTGATTGGTTCACAGTGAAGGTCGGTCTGCGGCAGGGGTGCGTGATGTTCACGTGGTTGTTTAATTTGTTTCTGGATGGGGAGGGAGTTAGGGGGTAAATGCAAGGGTTTTGTAGTGAGGGGCGAATATGCAGTCTGTTGGGGATGAGAGGGCCTGGGAAGTGAGTCAATTACTGTTCGCCGATAATACAGCACTGGCGGCTGATTCGAGTGAGAAACTGTAGAAGTTGGTGACTAAATTTGGATAAGTGTGTGAAAAGAGAGAACTGAGAGAAAATGTGAATAAGAGCAAGGCTATTAGGTTCAGCAGGGTTGAGGGAGAAGTTAGATAGGATGTGAGTTTGCATGGAGAAAAATTGGAGGAAGTCAAGTGTTTTAGATATCTGGGAATGGACTTGGCAGTGAATGGAACCCTGGAAGCGGAAGTGAGTCATAAGGCGGGGGAGAGGGCGAAGATTCTGGGAGCGATGAGGATTGTATGGAAAGAGAGAACGTTATCTCGGAGAGCAGAAATGGGTATGTTTGAAGGAATAGTAGTTTCAACAACATTATATGGTTGCGAGGCATGGGCTATAGATAGTGTTGTACGGAGAAGGGTGGATTTGTTGGAAATGAAATGTTTAAGGACAATATGTGATGTGAAAAGGTTTGATCGAGTAGGTAATGTGAGGATATGAGAGATGTGAGGTAATAAAAAGAGTGTGGTTGAGAGAGCAGAGGAGGGTGTGTTGAAATGGTTTGGTTATATGGAAAGATAAAATGAGGAAAAGTTGACAAAGACGATATATGTGTCAGAGGTGAGGGAACATGGAGAAGCGGGAGACCAAATTGGAGGTGTTGAATGGAGTGAAAGGGATTTTGAGCGGTCGAGGCCTGAACGTGCGGGATGGTGAAAGGCGTGCGCGGAATAGAGTGAAATGGAACGCTGTGGTATACTGGGGTCGGCGTGCTGTTATTGGACTGAACCAGGGCATGTGAAACGTCTGGGGTAAATCATGGAGAGGTCTATGGGGCCTGGATGTGGATAGGGAGCTGTGGTTTCGGTGAATTACACATGACAGCTAGAGACTGAGTGTGAGCGAATGTGGCCTTTTTTCGTCTGTTTCCTGGCGCTACCTTGCTGACGCAGGGGTTGGCGATGCTGTTTCCTGTGGGGCGGGGTGGCGCAAGGAATGGATGAAGGCGAGCAAGTATGAATATGTACGTGTTTTACATGTGTATAGGCATGTGTATGTATATGTATGTATATATGTATATGTTGGTATGTATATGTATGTATTGTGCATATATGTGCGTGTATGTATATATATGTGTGTATGTTAGTGAATGGATCTTTCTTCGTCTGTTTCCTGGCGCTACCTCGTTACCGCGGGAAACGGCGATCAAGTATAATATATATATATATATCCTTAGGGATAGGGGAGAACGAATAGTGGCGAACATGAAAAAGAATATCTACATACATCTATGTATATAAACAACTTTATCATCGCGCGCCCGAGGATCGAACCCAGGCGACTGCGAATAACAGACGGTCAGCGTACCACTGGACCACCACTAAGACAAAATTTGTCTGACTGGAACAGCTGTTCACTCGGGACTCAAGCGACCACGCCACGAGCGGTGACTCACCTTCGGGCAGGCCTGATTGTTGTTGTTGACTGGCAAGGAGTTCAGTGTGGCCGAGGAAGGTGTCACTCTCAAAGAGACTGGCTGATCTATGGGTCAGCAGCGACCAGCTTATTGTACTGACCAGCTTAATCCCATCACGGGTAGCGCGGGAGGATTACACGGGTTACAGACAGACCCAGTGGCCACATATTCGTTACATAAAACGCAACTAAATTAGTTCATTGCATACGCTTACAGTTTTTCATACAGTAAGCTTTCCCAACTGGATGCGAAAAGTGGATAAATCTTAGAATTTCCTGTATCGTGTTATCAACAATCTGGTGTTGTGCCAACTCTCGTAGGAAATCTTTACAACCAACGCTAAAAGACTTTTGTCCCTGTCTACAATTTACGTAGAGATGTAGTGTGTCCACACCTCTGGCCACAGACCTTACGTACATCCCCAGGATTAAGGTCGGAGTCCATCATCTCCCTGCTCCTACTTGGAGTGCACCCTTGAAGCTGGTGCAGCCCCATTAAAGAGTTCTTGGGTTTGAATGACAATAATAATAAGAATAATGATAATAATAATAATAATGATAATAATAATAAAAATAATAATAATAATAATAATAATAATAATAATAATAACAATAATAATAATACTAATGATAATAATCATAATAATAATAATAATAGTAATAATGATAATAATAATAATAATAACACTAATAATAATAATGGTAATGATAATAAAAATAATAATATCATTATCATTATTATTGTCATTATTATCATTATCATGATTTTTATTATCATTATCATTACTATCATCATTATTATATGTAAGTCAGTGGTCGACACTGTAAGTAATCACAAGTATAGTTTATTTTCCGATGGTATAATCTTGAGCGGAGTGTCAGTTGACACACAAACGCTTAGGTGTCATCCATTTGAAACTAATTTCCGACATTGTATTAAGGAATCAAAACACCCATCAATAAAGCCGCCCCGGCTGGACACAGTAATAACTTACATAGTTCCTGTTGTCCAGACCCAGCGGGTAGAAGTGTTGCCTCTTGTTGTTGGTGTTGACGATGTGTTCCTTGTTGATGGTCGGGTCAAACATGAACACGTCGCATCCGTAGTTACTGATCTGTAGACGTAAACACAAACACACGCTAACATCAACTTTCCTGTAGAGATGATATTACTGGCGGAACCCTACAGTGGGAGGGACAGTGGTAGGAGGATCGCACTACACTTGTGATTATAAGGAAGGCAGCCATTGTGGTGCTTCTCATTGACAACATCTACTGAGGGTGACAGAGACGGACTGACTGCTAGACATTCTCTCAACAAAACGTGACAGAGAACATGACAGAAAGCTCTTTATTATGCTCAGATTTGCTATCGGAGTTTAGGAAACCCAACAGACATAACCTGAAGATGATAACACATGCGGTAGTTTGTAGCGTAAATGACACTATACAAGAGACACTTTAGAATGAAGCAAATCGGTTCGGTTCGTTGCACAAGGAACCCGCGTTACTCACATGACACCAGATCTCAATCCGCCGTTGGGGGAAGGGGGTGGGTACATGTACCGCACTGTACCCCTGCTGGTAGACTGCTGGGGGTATATGTACAGTACTGTACCCCTGCTGGGGGACTGCTGGGGGTATATGTACTGTAGTGTACCCCTCCTGGGGATTGCTGGGATGTATATCTACCGTACTGTACCCCTGCTGGGGGACTGCTAGGCGTTTCATGCTGAGGACTGTCAGCAATAGGAACTGGTTCAGCATGTCGTGAGGAGTGCAATTGATAACATGCAATACGGTCAAGGCAGACACGACAGTCACACGTGGAGATGTGTACCCGGCCGTCGGTGCTGTACCCACACACGGACGCCCACCCACCTGGTCGTCGAAGGTGGCGTCGTCACCGATGCCGAAGGAGTAGACGGTACAATTGCCTGGCGCCAATACCACGTCCTCGTCCAGACACAAGTACTTGTTGTTGTCCATGTTCCTGGCGTCACACCAGAAGGTCAGTCAGTATTATTCCATGCAAATATGTCTGTTTGGTAACGTTCATTTTAGTGGAATGTTTGACATGTGTCTTCACCATTCTGGGTACGGAATGTGATGAGATGTGGTGACCTGACATGAAGACAGTAATCTTGACACATGACCACCACTCAACCAGCACCGTACTTATGATGTGGACAAGACTGTCAAGTGACCTGGTGACACCTGTCCCAACACCCCTTAAACACCTGGTCCTGTCCCTGTCCATCACTTCCCATAGTACACCACCTGGCCCATATACCAGTACCTGGTCCAGTCCCAGACCAGGGACAGCCTGGCACTACCACCAGGGACAGCCTGACACTACCACCAGGGACAGCCTGACACTACTACCAGGGACAGCCTGACACTGCCACCAAGGACAGCCTGATACTACTACCACCAGGGACAGCCTGACACTACCACCAGGGACAGCCTGACACGACTACCAGGGACAGCCTGACACTACCACCAGGGCCAGCCTAACACTACCACCAGGGACAGCCTAACACTACCACAAGGGACAACCTGACACAACCACCAGGGACAGCCTGACACTACCACCAGGGACAGCCTGACACTACCACCAGGGACAGCCTGACACTACCACCAGGGACAGCCTGACACTACAACTAGGGACAGCCTGACATTACCACCAGGGACAGCCTGATACTACCACCAGGAACAGCCTAACACTACCAACAGGGACAGCCTGACACTACCACCAGGGAGAGCATGGCACTCCCACCAAAAACAGCCTGACACTACCACCAGGGACAGCCTGACACTACCACCAGGAACAGCCTAACACTACCACCAGGGACAGCCTGACACTACCACCAGGGACAGCCTGACACTACCACCAGGGACAGCCTGACACTGCCACCAAGGACAGCCTGGTACTACTACCACCAGGGACAGCCTAACACTACCACCAGAGACAGCCTGACACTACCAACAGGGACAGTCTAACGCTACCACCAGGGACAGCCTGACACTACCACCAGGGACAGCCTAACACTATCACCAGGTACAGCCTGACACTACCACCAGGAACAGCCTGACACTACCACCAGGGACAGCCTGGCACTACCACCAGGGATAGCCTAACACCACTACCAGAGACAGCCTAATACTACCACCAGGGACAACCTGACACTACCACTAGAGGCAGCCTGACACTACCACCAGGGACAGCCTGACACTACCATCAAGGTGAACCTGACACTACCGCTAGGGACAGCCTGATGCTACCACCAGGGACAGCCTGACTCTACCACCAGGGACAGCCTGACACTACTCCCAGGGACAGCCTGACTCTACCACCAGGGACAGTCTGACACAACCACCAGAGATAGCCTGACACTAATACCAGGAAAGCCTGACAAAACCACAAGGGACAGCCTAACACTACCACCAGGGACAGCCTGATACTACCACTAGGGACAGCTTGACACTACCACTAGGGACAGCCTGACACTACCACTAGGGAAAGCCTAACACTACCACTAGGGACAGCCTAACACTACCACTAGGGACAGCCTAACACTACCACTAGGGACAGCCTGACACAACCACCAGGGACAGCCTGACACAACCACCAGGGACAACCTGACACTACCACCAGGGACAGCCTAACACTACCACTAGGGACAGCCTGACACTACCACCAGGGACAGCCTGATACTACCAGCAGGGACACCCTAACACTACCACCAGGGACAGCCTGAAACTACCACCAGGGACAGCCTGACACTACCACCAGGGACAAACTAACACTACCACTAGGGACAGCCTGACACTACCACCAGAGACAGCCTGATACTACCACCAGGGACACCCTAACACCACCACCAGGGACAGCCTGAAATTACCACCAGGGGCAGCCAAACACTACCACCAGGGTCAGCCTGACACTACCACCAAGGACAGCTTGACACTACCACCAGGGAAAGCCTGACACTACTACCAGGGACAGCCTAACACTACCGTTAGGGACAGCCTGACACTACCACCAGGGAGAGCCTGACACTACCACCAAGGACAGCCTGACACTACCACCAGGGAAAGCCTGACACTGCCACCAGGGACAGCCTAACACTACCACCAGGGACAGCCTGACACTACCACCAAGGACAGCCTGACACTTCCACCAGGGAAAGCCTGACACTAACACCAGGGACAGCCTAACACTACCGTTAGGGACAGCCTGACACTACCACCAGGGACAGCCTGACACTACCACCAGGGACGGCCGAACACTACCACCAGGAAGGACAGTCTGACATTACCACCTGGGACAGCCTAACACTACCACCAGGGACAGCATGACACAACCACAAGGGACAGCCTGACACTACCACCAGGGACAGCCTGACACTACCACCACGGACAAACTAACACTACCACTAGGGACAGCCTGACACTACAACCAGGGACAGCCTGATACTACCACCAGGGACAGCCTAACACTACCACCAGGGACAGCCTGAAACTACCACCAGGGACAGCCTAACACTACCATCAGGGACAACCTAACACTACCACTAGGGACAGACTGACACTACCACCAGGGACAGCCTGACACTACCACCGGGGACAGCCTGACACTACCGTTAGGGACAGCCTGACACTACCACCAGGGACAGCCTGACACTACCACCAGGGACGGCCAAACACTACCACCAGGTAGGACAGTCTGACATTACCACCTGGGACAGCCTAACACTACCACCAGGGACAGCATGACACAACCACCAGGGACAGCCTGACACTACCACCAGGGACAGCCTGACACTACCACCACGGACAGCCTGACACTACCACCAGGGACAGCCTGATACTACCACCAGGGACAGCCTAACACTACCACCAGGGACAGCCTGAAACTACCACCAGGGGCAGCCTAACACTACCATCAGGGACAACCTAACACTACCACTAGGGACAGCCTGACACTACCACAAGGGACAGCCTGACACTACCACCGGGGACAGCCTAACACTACCACCAAGAAGGACAGCCTGACACTACCACTAGGGACAGCCTGACACTACCACCAGGGACAGCCTAACACTACCACCAGGGACAGCCTGAGACTACCACTAGGGACAGCCTAACACTACCACCAGGGACAGCCTAACACTACCACCAGGGACAGCCTGACACTACCACCATGGACAGACTAACACTACCACCAGGGACAGCCTGACACCACCACCAGGGACAGCCTGATACTACCACCAGGGACAGCCTAACACTACCACCAGGGACAGCCTGAAACTACCACTAGGGACAGCCTAAAACTACCACCAGGGACAGTCTGACACTACCATCAGGGACAGCCTGACACTGCCATCAGGGACAGCCTGATCCTAACACCAGGGACAGCCTGACACTACCATCAAGGACGGCCTGACACTACCACCAGGGACAGCCTGATACTACCAACAGGGACAGCCTAACACTACCACCAGGGACAGCCTGACACTACCACCAGGAACAACCTGACACTACCACCAGGGACAGTCTAACTCTAACACCAGGGACAGCCTGACACTAACACCAGGAAAGCCTGACAAAACCACCAGGGACAGCCTGACACTACCACCAGGGACAGCCTGACACTACCATCAAGGACAGCCTAACACTACCGCTAGGAACAGCCTGACACTACCACAAGGGACAACCTGACACTACCACCAGGGACGGCCTGGCACTACCACCAGAGACAGCCTGAAACTATCACCAGGGACAGTCTGACACAACCACCAGGGACAGGCTGACACTACCACCAGGGACAGCCTGACACTTCCAACCGGGACAGCCTGACAATACCACCAGGGGCAGCCTGACTCTACCACCAGGGACAGCCTGACACTACCACCAGGGACAGCTTATAACTACCACCAAGGACAGCCTGACACTACCACCAGGAACAGCCTGACACTACCGCCAGGGACAGCCTGACACTACCACAAATGACAGCCTGACACTACCACCAGGGACAGCCTGACACTCCCGCCAGGGACAGACTACAACTACCACCAAGGACAGCATGACACTGCCACCAAGGACAGCCTGACACTACCACCAGGGACAGCCTGACACTACCGCCAGGGACAGCCTGACACTACCACCAGGGACAGCCTGACACTACCACCAGGGACAGCCTGACATTACCACCAGCGACAACCTAACACTACCGCTAGGGACAGCCTGATACTACCACCAGGGACAGCCTGACACTACCACCAGAAGCAGCCTGACACTACCACCAGGGACAGCCTGACAATACCACCAGGGACAGCCTGACACTATCACCAGGGACAGCCTGACACTACCACCAGGGACAGCCTGACACTACCATCGTGGACAACCTGACACTACCAACAGGGACAACCTAACAGTACAACAGGGACAACCTGTTACTATCAACAGGGGCAGCCTGACACTACCAACAGGGACAGCATAACACTACCACAAGGGACTGCGTGACACTGCCACCAGCAACAGCCTAACACTACCACGGGAGGCAGCTTAAAAGTACCACCAGGGACAGCTTGACACTACCACCGGGGACAGCCTGACACTACCATCAGGGACAGCCTGATACTACCATCGTGGACAACTTGACACTACCATCGTGGACAACTTGACACAACCAACAGGGACAGCTGGACACTAACAGGGGCAGCCTGACACTACCAACAGGGAGAGCCTGACACTACTTCCAGGGAGAGCCTGACACTACCACCAGGGACAGTCTGGCATTACCACCGGGGACAACCTGACACTACCGCAGGAGACACCTTAAGAGTATACCAGTGACAGCCCAACACTACCACCAGGGACAGCCTGACACTACCAACAGGGACATCCTATCAGTACCACCATGGACAGCCTGACACTACCACCAGAGACTGTCTGATACTACCACCGGGAACAGCCTAACACTACCACAGGGGACACCCTAACAACACAACCAGGGAGAACCTGACACTACCACCAGGGACAGCCTGACACTACCGACAAGGACAGCCTAATAGTACCACCATGGACAGCCTGACACTACCACCAGGAACAGCCTGACACTACCACCGGTGACTACTTGACACTACCACCAGGTGCAGCCTGACACTACCACCGGGGACAGCCTGACGTTACCAACAGGGACTGCATGACACTACCACCAGGGACAGACTGACTGTACCACTGGGGGCAGCCTGACACTACGAACATGGACAGTCTGACACTACCACCAAAGACAGCCTGACACTACCACCAGAGATAGACTGACGCTACAGCCAGGGACACTCAAGACACTACCTACAGGGACAGCCTGACATTACCAACAGGGACAGCCTGACACTACCACTGGGGACACTTAACAATACCACTAGGAACAGACTGACACAACCACCAGGGACAGCCTGACACTACCACCAGGGACAGCCTGACACAACCACCAGGGACAGCCTGACACTTCCACAAGGAACAGCCTGACACTACCGCCAGGGACAGCCTGACACTACCACCAGGGACAGCCTGACACTACCAACAGGGGCACCTGACTCTACCACCAGGGACAGCCTGACACTACCACCAGGGACAGCCTGACACTACCGCCAGGGACAGCCTACAACTACCACCAAGGACAGCCTGACACTACCACCAAGGACAGCCTGACACTACCACCAAGGACAGCCTGACACTACCGCCAGGGACAGCCTGATACTACCAACTTGGACAGCCTGATTCTACCACCAGGGACAGCCTGACATTACCACCAGAGACAGCCTAACACTACCACCAGGGGCAGCCTGACACTACCATCAGGGACAGCCTAGCCCTACCACCGGGTGCAGCCTAACACTACCACCAGGGACAGACTGACGCTACTACCGGGGACAGCCTGACACTACCACCAGGGGCAGCCTAAAACTACCAACAGGGGCATTCTGAAACTATCACCAGGGACAGCCTGACGCTACCACCAGTGGCAGCCTGACACTACCACCAGGGACAGCCTGACACTACCACCAAGGACAGCCTGACACTACTACCGGAGACAGCATGACACTACCATCGGGGACAGCCTAACAGTACCACCAGGGACAGACTGACACTACCACCAGGGACAGCCTGACACTACTACCGGAGACAGCCTGACACAACCACCAGGGACAGCCTGACACTACCAACTGGACAGCCTGACACTACCACCAGGGACAGCCTGACATTACCACCAGGGGCAGCCTACTACTACCACTAGGGGCAGCCTAACACTACCATCGGGGACAGCCTAGCACTACCACCAGGTACAAGCCCAGCCTAACACTACCACCAGGGACAGACTGACACTACTACAGGGGACAGCCTGACACAACCACCAGGAGTAGCCTAAAACTACCACCAGGGGCATCCTGAAACTATCACCAGGGACAGCCTGACACTACCACCAGGGACAGCCTGACATTACCACCAGGAACAGACTGACACTACCACCAGGGACAGCCTGACACTACCAACGGGGACAGTCTTACACTACCACCAAGGACAGCCTGACACTACTATCGGAGACAGCCTGAACTACCACCGGGGATAGCCTAACAGTACCACCAGGGACAGACTGACACTACCACCAGGGACAGCCTGACACTACCAACTTGGACAGCCTGACACAACCACCAGGGACAGCCTGACACTACCAACTTGGACAGCCTGGCACTACCACCAGGGACAGCCTGACGTTACCACCAGGGGCAGCCTAACACTACCACTAGGGACAGACTGACACTACTACCGGGGAAGGCCTGACACTACCACCGGGGGCAGCCATACACTACCACCGGGGGCATCCTGAAACTATCACCAGGGACAGCCTGACGCTACTACGCACCCTTTACATGAAGTGCCTCCCAGCTGGAGGAGCTTGCTGCAGGAGGTCTCGCTCCTTCCCATCATATTGTAGAAGTCGTCCACTCGCCGCAGCCATCCTCCTCCACGGTTCCTGCCGGAGGACACCGGTGTCACCTCTTATTGTACATCGCTGCTTCCCAACCTTCCTCATCACCCATTCAGTCAACCACATCCCCAACCAGCCAAACAGTTAACCAGCCATCCACACCCTAACCTAGCCGGCCAGCCAGCCAGCCAACCATAACCCCACCCAACCAATCAGACAATCACACCCCCACTCAGCCAGACAGAGAGCCAACCGCCCACCTACACCCACCACCCAGCCACCTAGGTATTCAGCCAAGCAGTCAGCCGTACCACTATCCACAGCTATCCACAGCTCCACCCAACCAGTATGCCATACCCCCACCCACCCAAACAGTCAGCCACACCCCTACCCACCCAGCCAGTCACCCAGTCAACCAGCCAGTCACACCCCTATACAAACACCAGCCAGCTACACCTCCACCCAGCCACCCAGCCAACTAGTCAACAACACTCCCATCCAGCCAACCAGCTAGCCACACCCTCACCCAGCCAACCAGCCAGCCGAACCCCCACCTAGTTAACCAGCCAACCACATCCCCACCTAGCCAACCAGCCAGCCACACCCTAAATCAGTCAACTAGGCAGCTGCAGCCCCACCCAGCCAACCAGTCCGTCGCAACCCCTTCCAGCCAACCAGCTAGCTGCACCTCCACTCCGTTAACCAGCCAGCCAACCAGCCATACCCTCACCTAGCCAACCAGCCAGCCACACCCCAACCCAGCCAGCCATTCACCCAGCCAACCAGCCAGCCACACCCCTACCCAGCCAGCCAGTCACCCAGCCAACCAGCCAGCCATACCCCCTCTCAGCCAAACTGTCGGCCACACACCCATCCAACCAACCAATGAGCAACACCCCCACCCAGCCACACACCCTACAACCAGCTACCCACCACCCCAGCCAGCCAGCCACACCCCAACCCAACCAATCAGCCAGCCACACTTCAACCCAACCAGTCAGCCAGCCATGCACCAACCCAACCAGTCGCCGAGCCACAGCCCAACCCAACCAGTCGGCCAGCCACACTCCAACCCAACCGTCCGGACAGCCACATTCCAACCCAAACAGTCAGCCAGCCACACCCCAACCCAACCAGTCAGCCAGCAACACTCCAACTCAACCAGTCACCCAGCCACACCCCAACCCAACCAGTTAGCCAGCCACACCCCAACCCAACCGTCCGGCCAGCCATATCCCAACCCAACCAGTCACCCAGCCACACCCTAACCCAACCAGTCACCCAGCCACACCCCAACCCAACCAGTTAGCAAGCCACACCCCAACCCAAACAGTCAGCCACATCCCAAACCAAACAGTCAGCCAACACACCCCAAACCAACCAGTCGGCCTGCTAATCCACAACCAAACCAGTCAGCCACCACGCCCCAACCCAACAAGTCAGCCAGCCACATCCCAACCCAACCAGTCGGCCAGCCACATCCCAACCCAACCAGTCTACCACCAAACCCAAACCTAACCAGTCAGCCAGCCACACCTCAACCCAACCATCCGTCCAGCCACACCCCGACCCAACCAGTCAATCATCTGACCCCAACCCAACCAGTCAGCCAGCCACACTCCAACCCAAACAGTCAACCAGACATACCCCAACCTAACCGTCCGACCAGCTACACCCTAACCCAAGCAGTCAGCCACCAAACCCCAACCCAACCAGTCAGCCACCTCACTCCAACCAAACCAGTCAACCAGCCAAGCTCCAACCCAACCAGTCAGCCAGCCACACCCCAGTCCAACCAGTTAGCCAGCCACACTCCAACCCAATCAGTCAGTCACACCCCAAACCAACCAGTCGGCCAGCCAATCCACAACCAAACCAGTCAGCCACCACACCCCAACCCAACCAGTCAGCCAGCCACACCCTAACCTAGCCATTCGACCAGCCACACTCCAACCCAACCAGTCAATCAACCACAGCCCAACCCAACCAGTCAGCCTGCCACACCCTTACCCAACCAGTCAGCCAGCCACATCCCGACCTAACCAGTCGGCCAGCCACACCTCAACCCAACCATCCGGCCAGCCACACCCTAACCCAACCAGTCAGCCAGCCACACACCAACCCAACCAGTCAGCCAGCTACACTCCAACCTAACCAGTCAGCCAGCCACAGCCCAACCCAACCATCCGGCCAGCCACACCCCAACCAGACCAGTCAGCTAGCCACACTCCATTCCAACCAGTCAACCAGCCACACTCTAACCCAACCAGTCAATCAACCACAGCCCAACCCAAACAGTCAGCCAGCCACACACCAACCCAACCAGTCAGCAAGCAACAGACCAACCCAACCAGTCAGTCAGCCAAAGCCCAACCCAAGCATCCGGTCTGCCACACACCAACCTTACCAGTCAGCTACCACACCCTAACCCAACCATTCAGTCAGCCACACACCAGCCCAACAAGTCAGTCAGCCAAATCCCACCCCAACCATCCGTCCAGCCACACCCCAACCCAACCAGTCAGCCTGCCACACCCTAATTTAACCATCCGGCCAGCCACACCCCAACCCAACCACTCAGCCAGCCACATCTCAATCCAACCAGTCAACCAGCCACACTCCAACCCAACCAGTCAGTCAACCACAGCCCAACCCAACCAGTCAGCCAGCCACACTCCAACCCAACCAACCAGCCAGCCACACCAACCCAACCACTCAGCCAGCCACACCCCAACCCAACCACTCAGCCACCACACCCCAACCCACTCTGTCAGCCAGCCTCACCCTAACCCATCCATCCGGCCAGCCACACCCCAACCCAACCAGTCAGCCAGCCACACCCCAACCCAACCAGTCAGCCAGCCATACCCAAACCCAACCATCCTGCTAGCCACATCCCAACCCAATTATCCGTCCAGCTACACCCCAACCAAACCATCCGGCCAGCCACAACCCAACCCAACCAGTCAGCCAGCCACACCCTAACCCAACCTTCCGGCAAGCCAGACCCCAACCCAACCAGTCAGCTAGCCACACCCTAACCCAACAGTCCAGCCAGCCACACCTCAACCCAACCAGTCAGCCAGTCACACCCCAACCCAACTACTCAGCCAGCCACACCCCAAACCAACCATCCGTCCAACCACACCCCAACCCAACCATCCGGCCAGCCACATCCCATCCCAACCATCAGTCCAGCCACATCCCAACCCAACCATCCTGCCAGCCACACTCCAACCCAACCATCTGGCCAGCCACATCCTTACCCATCCGCCAGCCACTCCTCAGTAGGACGCTACACCCTAGAAGCCAGGGACACCCTGATAGCCACCCACATCCCACTCAGGTGACCACACCCCTGGCAGACGACCACACCTCAAAAGACACTTACAACCCAGTCAGACAGTCACACCCTAATCAGACAGCCAGACCCCAGGAGTCAGCCAGCCACACTTCCCTGGTCCCCAGCAACAACAGGCGTAATATGGCCACTACCTCTGAGAAAGCCTGGATCCACCCAGGCCAATTTTCACGCCAGCATGTTCCTGGTACTGCTCCTGCTGGCCCTGGTACCGGTCCAGGTGGCTCTGGTAGTGCTCCTGCTGGCCCTGGTACCGGTCCTGGTGGCCCTGGTACTGGTCCTCGTCCAAGCTGGTCAGGCCAGGGTCGAGGGTTGAGAGGAGCATGAGTGTGCTGTAGAATGCCAACGCCGACAGGTAAACGGCGACGGGTGTGACGCGGATCCGCACACTCACCATACTGCACGACCGTCCGTACCTCAACCTGCAACACCACAACATACTGAACGTCCGTCCGAAACTCAATCTGCAACACCACACCATACTGTAGGTCCGTCCGTATCCCAACCTGCAACACCACAACATACTGAACGTCCGTCCGAAACTCAACCTGCAACACCACACCATACTGTAGGTTCGTCCGTAACCCAACCTGCAACACCACACCATACTGTAGATCCGTCCGTATCCCAACCTGCAACACCACACCATACTGTACGTCCGTCCGTATCCCAACCTGCAACAGCACAACATACTGTAAGGTCGTCTGTACCCCAGCCTGCAACACCACAACATACTGTATGGCCGCCGGAACCCAACCTG
>JAYMFT010010731.1:0-31704 GCA_038088735.1 Panulirus argus
GGGGGGGGGGGGGGGGGGAGGCCCCCCCCTCTCCCTGGACAAGACGACTTGAGCACCAATATTCGGATTATGATTGCAAAGGCCACTTTTTTAAGAGCCGTTGAATGAAGATGAGATTGTTTTCCGCGAGGGGGACAGAGATGGCCGGAGGAAAAGTCCCCAGCGAGTGGTAATAAGAAAAGTTCTTTGATAACCGGCAAAATATCCGCTGCTCTTCATCACGGCTTCCTCCGGGCTTTGTGCAAGCCCCTCTTAGTCCTAATTGTCATGGGGGCCAGGCTGCTGCTGCTGCTGCTCATACCCACTCCCGCCGGGGCTGGGCGCGGGAGTGGGTGTGGCCGCGGGCGTGGGCGTGGGGCAGCAGGGCCGATGACGGAATGAATTGGTGTCGATAATGCGACCGACTGTCGTTGGGAGAGAAGCGTAGATGGCGGAGTGCAACCAACGACGCAGCGAGTGGTGCCGATGACACTATGAAGAATATGACGATGCCGATGAAGGAAGAGGACTAGCAGTGCCGATGACGGGATGCTGCCGATGTCGGGGTTGACCAGAGGAAGGCGCCCCTAAGCTGGGAGGTATCGGCAACGAGCTGGTGCATAAAACAAGCCCTGCGTTTGGCAGGAGCATATGTACCGATGACATACCCGATGTGGGGCCCGAATGTGGAGTAACAGGATGGATGACTGAACCGATAATGGTCTATCACCGATACCAGGGCCGATGATGGGGACTAGCATCGATATCGGGCGTTGCTTATGATGATGATGGGCTACCGCTGACATCGGGCTCTATGGCAGGGGTAAGGACTGTATGAGACAGCAGCCTATGGTGAGACACAGACACAAACCAATTTGACTTCAGCCGTGCAATATGTACCGGTGGATTATCTCTCCTCTGTCGTCCTCCTTTCACAGGGGTCTTCATGGATCCTTCCTCGAGGCCACCGACATCTTCCAAAGCATCTGACGATAGGGTGTGGCATACGCGATTGCTTAGAGTAAACTTCATCTTTTTTTTTTAATAAACGATCTTTAGAACGGAGTAACTAATTAATCATCAAGCGGTATAACTCAAAAATATCAGAGAGCAAAATATGTCTCAAGCTAAAAGATCAACGTAAGAAAGAAATACACTAATATAAAAAAGATAAATAATGTGGATCATCTAACTAAAGAATAATAATAGAAAAAAAAAAGAGACACGTTCTGGCAACACCGACTCGTAAAGTCGAAGCTGATTCGATTTGCAACTGAGAGCGAGAGTCTTCCCTTAAGTAAACACGTAGAGGCAATCTCAAGTATCGTCTCGGAATCTCAGTTTACGACTCCAGGTCCAGATCACGGCCCGCCGAAAGAGCCACTAAATGCACATTTCATTTTGCAATCACTAAAATGAGTTTGGGCGGCCATTGCGCAACCCGGAGTTTATGCCTCCAAATGAGGCAGCTCGGAGCATTATATTACAGGTTGTGGGAAGGAGATTTCGTCACCGTCTTCCGTGCTCTCGGAAATAAAAGAATAGGAAGAAGAGAAGAAAAAACGCGAGTCTTAGAGTGAACGGAACATAGATATTTTATATTATATATATATATATATATATATATATATATATATATATATATATGAGAGAACAAGAAATGGGTATCTTTTTTTGAAAGGAGCTGAGGGAGTACTTTGGTAAATGCGATGCGAGACGCGGTACTATGGAGATCCGAACACACGAGAGTAGTTTATGTGGGAGCTGAGGGTACTGGAGGGACTTGGGGTACCCCGTGTCGAGTTCTGTGGAGCTACAGGATTGGCGATTGGGAATACCTGGTTTAGAAAATGGTACTGAGTATTCATAGGTGAGTAGGGACGGGGGTTTTGGTTCCAACGAGCAGTACTGGCTTATAATAAGCTACATGACAGGCGTGGAATGGTTGCGCAATAGGCTGAGCGGGTCAGCAGCAGGTGGTTGGGTGGAATATTTCTTAGGGAGACGAGTGTGAACGTTTAGAGTGCTGCCGGCGGGTCTCATGTTCTTCGGAACTGAAGACAGCATTTTCTAACTACGGAACTCCTACTGCAGTACCATCGAGACGGGACTTCGATGCTTCTTCGTGTTACATCTTCAGTGGTTGATGGAAGTCCGACTGGGTGTAGACTCACTGTGGTTATGACGTACTATCACACCAACATATATCCATAGCTGGTACTCCAGGACTTACTTCTCCGCTTCCATCCCTGTTCCTCCTCCTCCTCTCCCATCTCCACGTCGGCCTTCCCTTCCCACTTCGCCCTCCCCCTTCCCACTTCACTCTCCGCCTTCCCACTTTGCCACCCCTTCCGCTTCCCACTTCGACCGAGCTGTCGAGGCGTTGTCTTCGAGTAATAAACCCGTCAGTCGAAGACTCGCTCTATTAATGATGATTCGTCTGCAGTGTGCTCTACGGACCCCTCCCTCCCTCCCTCCATTCCTGTCTCCTTCACCCCAACTCTCTCTTTCTCCCTCTCTCACACCCTCACTTCTCCATCACTTTCCCTCACTCGCCTTTCTCTAACCATCCCACTCTCTCGCCTCCGTCACCAACGCATCTTTCATCTTTCTCATCAGCAAACTCGTACATCTGTCTCGTATAACTCATCAAAAAAAATCAGTCTCTCACCTCTTACCTACCTACGCTTCCGTCCTCTGCATCTCTCATGCTGAGAGACTTTCACGTCTCTTCTTTCTCTATCTCCTCACCCATATCTCCACCTGGCTTTCTCTCTCACACCACAATTTCCTCCTGTCTGTTAAATGTCTTTCTCCCCTCACCCGTGTGCCACCTTTTCTCGTATTCTCTTTGATGCTTTGATACGTCTTCTAACCTTCTCTCATTCTCTATCTCTTGTTTCACTCTCTTGCACTTTTTTTTTCTCGTCATAAATTCCTCCGCTATACTTCCCCTCGTATCGTAGGTTTCACTTGCTCTCCTTTCCTCTCTTTTCTCTCCGTCCTCATTCGTCACAGACCTTCCCTGCTCCTCCTCCTCCTCCTCCTTCCCAAGAATTCCCATTCCTTCCCTTATTTCTTTACACCTTCGTCGTAAATAGCCCTCTTCGTTGTCTTGTTATACTCTCTCTCTCTCTCTCTCTCTCTCTCTCTCTCTCTCCCCCTCTCCCATGCAACTTACACCTTTTCCTCTTCTTGTTTCATCGATACTTGTTTAACATCGTCTAGTCCTACCCATTCCCCACTCTTCTTACATTCTATCTCCCTTTCTTTAACAGATAGAGGAGCTACTTAGAAGTGTGGACAAATCCGTGCGGACGCTGATTTAGTCAGGTGATTCCAATGTTTCAATTTGTTGAATGGGATTAAGACCAGCGATTTGTGGATGCAGGTATAAATCTGAATTATCAAATAACACGTTACTAGATGTCTCAAGTTACATACAACCCAACAAGAAACAGTGATACGATCAATCTCCTTTTTGCAAATGATATCATTCTCGTGCAAGCCAGTGCCGCTGATAAAACGAGCATTCTCAGGTCACATCATCACAGAAGTAACCACAAACTACAGAGTAGATATTGACGACGACAAACAGACCGTAACAGCTCAGGAATCGAAGGAGCTCGGAAAATTTGAGCTTCTGTTTTGACACGGTGGTGTGAGGCTCGTGCCCCGAAATGTAACACAAACTGGAATGAGTTCCTCTGTGGCAACAACACAAAATCTAACTCTATGTTCAACAAGAAAAACTGAGAAAATTGTCCATCGATTAATACCAAGCAAAAATTATATAAAGCGAAGGAAACCCGTTGATACACAACAAGCAATGAAAAGAAGAAATTAGGAGAAGAGTAAAAGGTAAGCATTAAGCAGACAAAAGGCAGAAGAACTATTAGAAAAATGGGACAAAAAGAAAACGTCAATTATGAAATTGTGGAATCGCTTAGAAGAGCGAGCTGAAAATACACGAGGAGAAAGTAATACAAAGTATGAACAAGGCACCCAAAAGTCCTATTCTGATATGTAAATGCATTTTACCAGAAACTGGGCCATTCGAAGTGGAAGAAAATTATAAAAGCGACCCTTAAAAAATATGCCACATGCTAAGCAAAAAATGGAAGTCGGATCTCAGCACAAAAAAAAAAAAAAACAATACATGTAAATAACGAAATATCTGCTCTGTATGATGAGCACGTCATTAAAGGTATTGAAATAGTAAAGAGCAACATTATTGAAGCAACTGACCAACTCACAGAGAACTCGACGCCAAGACAAGATGGAATTCCAGGTAAACAATTAAGAAAACCCTCGTAAATGTTAATGAAACAAATGCAGTGATCAGTGATCAATCCAATGTAGCAGATGTACACATAACGGTATATATACAAGTAACCAAAGCAATATAGACTAATTAGCCTGACATCACATGAACTTTACAAAAAATTGATATTATATATATATATATATATATATATATATATATATATATATATTGGAACATATGATTTTAGAATTACTTAAACGATGGCCATCACTTAATGAAGTGATATTTTAGCAAACATGTCATGGAATGATTAACAGTACCAAACTATCTTTGGCTCTCTAGCAAGGTTCGACTGGGATAGATGAAGAAAGCGAAGAAAACGGTCAGATATCTACTGTAGGAGTTATCATACGTGGGAAATTTTAATTCAAGAAGCCCAGTGATAATGTAGTACTATATCTAGCCACAAAATATATGTGGTGTGATAATGAGAGCTCTCACAATGCGAGATAGAAAGAAAGCTATACACGAAAAAAGGTTTTAATGTTTTATATACAATAAGCTAAACTGAATACTGATGCATATTTGGAAACCAATGGAAGTATGAAAGATAAAAGAGAATTCGAATAACATTCACAATCATCATCAAAGGGATGGAACACATCATTAGGTCAAAGGTGGTTGAAAAGATCTCCAAGCTGTACAACTCACAAAGAAGAGGAGAAAGACCCGTGATGATTTACCCATGGAAGCAAACTGAAGACATCCCGAATTATTCAAGGGGTTATCTGGCACACATCTCAGCAAGGAAGGCACAGAGTTATAATTCTGGAGAAATGCTTTTCGATAATCCAAAAATACAACAGGACAGTACCATGAACACGTCCACCAACAAATAATTTTGGAAACATTACTCATTATAAAACCAGGGTAAACAACGGGCATAGAACGACTATACAAATAATCAAAAGAAAACTTGATACATAGTTGAAGGCAGTTCCAGATGAACCCAGGACTGACAGCCGTGAATTGTGCATAACGACGGAGAGGAGCCGTTATTATTCATCAAGCAAGACTTGAGGTGAGCGTTATTCTTAGCCCTGAATTTTTGGCACAAAAAAAACGTTGCAGAAAATTCGCGGGTCGGCAAATGGGTGGGTAGGTGGGGCTAGGTGTCTCTTACTTTACCTCGTCATTCAGTCTTACTGGCTTATTGCATCTGTCTTCTCCCTCCGTCACGTACGTCACCATTCTGAACGTAACCACCCCGTCCGTCACATTCTTCATCTCTCCCTTATCTCTGTGTCTGCCACCAGATAACACTGGCACGTCTACGACCCACGTGGCTTCCTTCTTTCACCAACTAATTTCCCATTTCTTTCCTATTTTTTTTTCCCCTGCATCAGAACCACCAGGTCAGAGAGAGAGAGAGAGAGAGAGAGAGAGAGAACTCTCTCTCTCTCTCTCTCTCTCGCTGCTATTCTTCTAAGATACATTTCTATTCTCAGGTCCACGGTCGCGTACACATGCGTTTGCATGTAAATATTCCCATCGTCTGGGACACCAGCAGACCTGCCGAAGGCTTTACCGCGGCAAACGATGGGTCATCCGTCTGGTGGTTTGCCCACGTAATTCTACACACGGCATTCTTGCCAAGCACACACACACACACAAGGATCTCCGTGGTGTAAAGGTTAGCGTTACTGACCATGAGTCCATCGGGTCAGCCCCAAAGACGGACCTGCATGGGTTCGAATCCTAGGCGTGGCAGAAGGCCTCTACCCTACTCACTTGTACTTTCGTTCCCTCAGAACTGGTCGATAAATTGGTGTCTGGCTTAGGTTAGTGTGTGTGTGTGTGTGTGTGTGTGTAAACACACACGGGAGTAAAGACACGGCACATATATCCAAGGTTAAGAGACGGGGCATCACGAATGCAAAACTCTCTCCCAGTAACACACAGTAATCAACAAACCCTCTCACGTGTCTATATAGGAACTTTAATCCAAGATGCCTCCGAAGGGGTATAATTCCTCCGGGTGCCGTAACAGTGATGATCAACAACAGCATCTGCTCTATTCCTGTGACGTTCACGTTTTCTTCTTCTTCCCTACCAACAGTTCTTAGAAATAGTTTCGACTTCTTAACTAAAGGTCACGTTAACTTCCCACAATTCTAATTCCTAATCGTCCCAGCCTTTCTTCTCCTACCGTCTCTGCAACGCCTCCAAATCTCACTTTGTGAACTGTTAAAAACATTTTGGACCTTTCGCCTTTTCCAATCAATTTTTCGTCATTCTGTATCGTGTTTAATCTCCTCTGTCAACAGCCGGCAGCGTTATCATTACAAGTTTCCGATCCTGTTCTCTACGGCGAGTGTGTATATATATATATATATATATATATATATCCTGGACCTTCATGCCTCTGACGGCGGCGCAAGGGTTAGCTCTGCGGTCGGAGGGGATTGGCGGGAAGCGTCATCTGTTGTGTGCGCGCAGGGCTGGCTGGTCGCTGGTCTCTGTCTCCTCAAAGACCTCACGACTCACCGAACCCACCCAGTCTGGGGGAGGTCGGCAGCCAGCCACCCAACACCCCACCAATGATGGGAACTGGTATGAAATATGGCACCATATATTTTTTTTTTAGGTTCATTTGGTTCTCCTGTTTCATTCTGTATTACCTTCGCCGTGCGATGATGATGTTTGTCATGTTTAAATTCTCGTAGTGATAAACTTCTATAAGTTTGTCCTGTAGTTCTGGTGATCTGACGCTTGAGTTACATTGTGCGTTTCTGTCATATGACTTTGTCAGTGTCGCTCATTTCCTTTGGAAATCTATTATCATCAGTTACATTGTTCATCTTGAGTTCTTTCAGTGTGTGTATCATGAAATTCGCCCGTCTTTTATACACAGTCTTGTATATAATTTTTTGCTCCAGGTTCACTCTTTCTTTAAATGTTTATTTTATCCTATTCTCGCTCATAGTCATATTTCCGTCCTCAGTCCAAAGCCTTGCCTTCTTCTTTCCCTCTCACCAGCTTTCTGTTTAAGTTATCAAAGAACTGTTTTTCTACAACAAGGATGCTGTCAATGTTATTCACCGAGAGTACAGTCTCGTCAAAGGACTTATGACTCTAAAGGAGTCCACGTCTCCTTGCTATTGGAAGGAGTGCAGCCTTTGTCTGCAGGAGCCTTTAGAAAGGGGTCCTGGGTTACACCCCAGGACTGGTCTTGGGGTAGTTGTAACTAAATAAATGAATAGATAAATACTGGCCTCTTGTTTCAAAGACTTATTAACCTGACAACGTCTTCACTCCCTTCTTCTTGCCATACTTCTCAATGCAGTTAATCTCCTGTTTTGCCTCTTGATTTAGCACTTCCTTTGCCTCTCTTACAACCTCCTTCCACTCCCGTCCTCCTGCTGCTCCTATTCCTCTTTTTTTTTTCTTTCCCTCCGGCTTCTATCCCTTCCACTCCTTTTCCCACTATTTGTGCCACATCTTACCTCTTGAACTGCAGCCTTTTCCTCTATTCCTTATTCTCTCTTCGCCTCTCTTCCTCCGCTCCTCTTACTTCCGTCTCCTCCCTTACTGCCTTCTTAACCCTGCCTCCTCCTTATTCGTCGTCTTTCCGTTGCTTTCTTTTTTCTTCTCATCCTTCTCTTGCTGCACTTCCGTCATCTGCTGCCGCCCCTTTCACCAGCCGCTGCTGCTGCTGCTGCTTACTGGCTGCTTCGGCTTCTGTTGTCAGTTTCTGCCTCTTCAACATTCTTCGTCTTTCTCCTGTTTCTCTTTTACCAAACTTCCACCTGCTGCTACTGCCGTTTCTGTTGACTGCTGTTGCTGCTGAAGATGCTACTACTACTGTTGACTACTGTTGATGCTGCTACTGCTTCTCTTGGCTCCTGCTGCTACTGGTGGTGATGCTCTGGCTGCCGCTGGTTCCTGCTGGTGGTGGTGGTGGTGGTCGTCGTCGTCTAGCTGCTGGTGTAGCTGGCGTTGGCTGCTGCTGGTTATCAGAGAGCAATAAACTGGCGGGGTCGAAGCTTGGCTCTATTGCTGATCTCTCTCCTTCAGTCTTCCTTAAAGGAGATGTGACGGTCCCGCGTCCTCCGCTCGACGCCAACAACATTATCAATACTTTTCTTCACATTATGTAGCCTCTCTCTCTCTCTCTCTCTCTCTCTGTATCTATCTACTTTATCGTATCTCTCTTCTATTCTCCTTCTTCTTCTTTATCCGTCTATCTTCGTTATCACTATGCTATAAACGCGTCTGTTCTATCTATCTTTGTCCCGTGTCTCTCTCTTATCTTCTCTCTCTTCTCTTCTCCCTCTTCTCTATCAGTCTATCCCCGTTTTCACTACGACATCCACGTTTCGGTTATTCTATTTTTTTTTATTTTCATACAATTCCTTTTATCTTCTAGATCTGCTCATTCGTCATCTTCGTTCTGCTAGCATCTGTCTCGTATCTTTCTTCAGTTCTCATCAAACTCTTCCTAACGAATGTATCAGTAGTGCGTCATACTCTTCACCTCGTCTTCCCATGCGCCCTTAGTTTCTTGCTTCTCGGAGCTCATCTTTCTCTCAGTCTTCCGCCATCAGCTCGACGCGTTTGGCCTGATACAGTATTCGCTTCGCTGCCTCTCTCTCTCTCTCTCTCTCTCTCTCTCTCTCTCTCATCATATTCCGTCTATCACCATCACTTTCCTCGCTGTGCTTTCTACTCTTCCGCTTACCTATTTTCATTCTACTCACGGTCTGCTTTCCCTTCCACAAATTATCCACACTTTCTCTTCCTCCCTTTTCTTCTTCTATATTCCTCACGCTTCTCCTCCTCCTCTTCCACCACCACCACCCCATCTTCCCCTTCTCTTCCTCACTCTATCTTCTTCTTCCCACAGACGTATCATCTTCATCATGCTCCAGGTCTATTGTTCCGTGTCTTCCCGTTACCTTCCACCTCCTACACTTAAAAAGTAAATTTACTTATGTAAACCTCGCCTCCGGCTCCAGGAAAAGGCCTAATTATCCCCTTCTCTTATATTGGGACATCGTGCTGTTGGTTCAGAGATGCGGTGAGGCTACACCAGCATATAACACCCGCATAAAAAGAAATTTTATACATACATATATATATATATATATATATATATATATATATATATGTATGTGTGTGTGTGTGTGTGATATGTCTGCCATTTCCAACACTGAGCTCTGCGTAGATCTTAATGTCCACCATTCCACTTGGCTCACCACACACGCCCGTGATCCTTGAGGTGAATTACTCATAAACCAACTCCAACCTCTCAATATCCTCGATCTATGCTAATGACCAACCTGACTCCCATCTCATCACCAACATCGTCTGACATCGCCAGACATCACATTCTCCTCACTAGCACTACACACAAGGACCAATCGGAACACGCCTTGCGAAATGTCCTCTGACCACTTGCTCATCCCGATAAACACTCCATCAAACCCAACCAATCAACACGTCCACCAAAAAAAAAAAAAAATTATATAAACAACGGGAAAGCAGAGAGGCTAACCATCACACAGTAGATGGAAACAAAGCACCAAAACTTCAGTGTAGATAAATTCCCATCTCTTGACTACGCAGTCTCACACTTCATTAAGATCTCCAATCCAGCAATCTAAAAGCACGTACCACAGGGGCACTGAATGAGATATAACCCAGCTTTCTCCCCATGAGATTACACACCTCATAAAGCAAAGGAACCAGCTCAGACAAAAGCACTAGGTAGAAGAAATCACTGAACAAATAACACCATTTCTAACCTAATCACTACGAGACAAACCGAAAACTGACACACTTTCCTCAACGCAGCAAGCAACTCGAAGGCATGAAAGATCCACAATCATCGCACTAGTCCAGCACCAACTCATAATGCAATCTTGACCCATTCCAATAAAATCTCCCAAAAAACACACAAACATGCTCGAGAAACGCTACTAAAAAAAGAAAAATCATCCACAAGCCAATTACAACAGGAGAGTCATGAAAAAAAAACTGCACAAAATCCATTCAGAAACCACTACCCATTCACCCTTTACTCCCACTGATACAGCAGTGCAATTCAAACTTTGAAGAACTCTCCTCTTATGACCCATTTCCAATCTAATAACTTATATACATCTTCAACTACACCTGTTAACACAATGCAAACCCTAAAATCCGGAAACTTGCCAACATAACTCCAATCCCGAAACCCTTCAAACCACCCAACTGGTCCTCCTCCTACCGCCCTATCATATCACTTCTATCCTCAGTATCCAAAGTCTGTTAAAAAGATGATCTACAACAGAATGAAACAAAATACCCGACTATCACCCACTCAGTATGGCTTCATACCCAAACACCCTACCGCCACACAACACACCGAGTTTCCACATGTGCCAGATGGATTCAGTCCCTCTCCCGCACAGTGCTAGTGGCAACAGACATCAACAAAGCATTGACACCACTGTCCCCAGTACATCCTCACGCAAGAAGTACTTCACACAACCCTCCACAACAATTACAAAATGTGATTGGCCAACGTCATAGCCGGCCGCCAGGCCAGAACCATTCACAATGACTTCACCCCTAAAACACTTAAACTCTACAGCGGAGTTCTCCAAGGAGCAGTTCTCTCTCCACCTCGCTTCTTTCACGACCTCCCCATTAACTGAGTCAAACTTCAAGATGAGGATTCTTTCGAATGTAGATGACCTTACAATCACATGACAAAACCCTGACACCACAGTAGCAACATCAAACTTAGAGCACTACATTGCACAACTGAAACAATGGTTCACCCAGATATAATGTACACGCCTCCACAAAAGTCTTTAATCTTCTTTTAACCCTGGACAGATACGAATCCAGCTCACACTCTCCAGTCACCCTGAATGGACACTCCCTCCCACAGAGCAAAACATCAACCAATCGAGGCGTCACATACGACACACATGACATTCATTCCCCATACCAATAACACTAACTGGCACCAGATTTGGACAAGAAAAAGAATCCCGCAACATTCCATACAAACAACTCAGCTTCTCTTTAAACTAAGCCTCATTTGCCTAGTCTTCCAGCCTCTTAAAAGCAAAGAGGACAAAGCTGCAAATCATGCAGAATGATGGGTTCAGAACGATCATTGGTTGTCTTGCAACCACAAATACTTAACACCTTCGCAAATAAAGGAAAAATCCTCTCGATACAGCCCACCTCAACATGACAGGCGTTCGGCTCTATGCAACAGCACTAGACACCTCCTATGCAAACCTGTAACTAACAATCAAATCCCAAGTAGATATAAAAAGTTCACCCCTGCCTCTCACTTCGGTAATTTCTCCTCACAGATTCTCCCACCCCCAACAGATATAGCACTGGCAAGACATACACATTGAAGGAACCTAACAAGCACTAAACAGCCGACCTCCCAACCCAGTCTTAAACCCCATCCCACAAGACATACACCCATCAAAAACCATACTACTCCCCAGACAAACACGAGTCACACTCTTCGCATTGATTTTGACATGCAAATCTGGGATGCTATCATGAATGGAAAAGTTACGGACGTAGTATACGTGAAAGCTTCAGTAAACTTCATGAGTAGTTGAGGGAACGTAGTATGTACCAATGCTTAGTACACGGTCATTTTCCTAAAAGAAGCCGAAATGCCTAAGAAAGTAACACATAAGAAATTCAGAGAGCAATAACCAACATAACCGATTAAACGATGCAAATTTGCATAGAGTCAAAGTAAATGTGAAGATGAAGCCTATATTGCTGAAAAGAGGAAAAGAAACCGTAAATTTTTTATGGTTAAGTTAGTTAGAAACAAAAAGTCAGTACCTAGTCAAATGGTCCATCAATTACGGAGAATTGCTAATGATTCTTTTTTTTCTTATGGCTGTACGTACATTTGAAAACACAAACGCCACTCATTTCCAGAATTTGGTTCCATTGCTAAAGAGAGGAAAACGCGTTGCAACGTACCGGCACGTGTATTGAAGATATTTAATGAACACTGAATGGAATATAAGTAAATAAAACAGCAGGCCCAGATAGGTTTTGTCCGAGCACATTGGACGAGTCGAAGAATGAGCTGGGGAACTGAACGTCTGTAGCTTCAAACTGACAAAGAAACACTGAAGGACTTTGGCTCGTATGAAGCAAATGAATATTAATATCGATACGTGCAAAGTTTTACGTATACGTAGTCACGCTGCAATATGAATTCTGTTAAGCTACAAAAGGTGAATATAGAAAAAAAAATTAGGGGTAATAATCTCTAGTGACCTTGAGCCAAGTCAACAATATAACAAGCTGTAAAAAGGGACAAATAAAATTCTTGGATTCATATTTATGGCTACCGAATCTATGTCCAGGGAAATTAACCTCACTTCTTACAAACCAATGGTGCGTCCCCATGTTGAAAATTGTTTAAATTTCTGGTCACTCTACATGAAAAAGAAGATATATAGAATCGAGAAAATACAGAGGCGATCTACCAAGATGATTCCCGGGTTGAGAGACAAATCCTATGAAAGCGAACTAAACGACTTAAATCTACCTAGTTTTAAAAAAAGAGAGGATTTAGAAGTGATTTAATTACGGTATTCAAAATCATCAATGGCTTCAATTATCTCGATGTAACAAGCTACTCGAGGACAAACTCGTTTGACTTCACTCGCCGTAATGGATACAAACTCGTAGGCAAACGTTTTACCTGTTAACTTTTGATTTACCAATTACGTTACCAATCTACGTTTAAGAAGAGACTATAAATGTTTCTCCTGCAATTCACGACTGACATCATTTTGAGCCTCCTAAGTTACACTGAGTTTACGGGGTTTTCCCTCTGAAACATCTGAATGTCTTTCTACTCTTACTACACCAAACCCTGAGTTTCTGATCTCTTTCATTATCCCAACCAGCCTCGTTAGAACCTAATGGTCTGCTACTGTTTGAATTCCTCTGTAGAGTATATGAAATATACTGAAAACCACCAGCTATAGTCGTCAGCATTAATTTGTTCGAAAAGAAAAAATATGCCATTTCATTGTTACAATTTTCTGTGTTTCGGCTGGTTGGTTGGACTTGAGGCCTATCAACTGCCTGGGTCATTAAGGCCTACCAACGATGAAGCTATATCCACCAACCATCTTTAACTCGCTTCCTTCCAGTGTTAAGGATGATTCTAAGAGTACAACCACCTCTCAAATACACGCACGTGGTCCTTCGTGTGTTGTTATATCTACTACAAATATGAACAGTACTCACTTATAGTCTCACGACTCTCGTTACCTCTTGATTTAATGAGGGATGGGGGGGGGGGGGGAGGGGGGGTAACTAATCCCCACAACCCTCGCTCCCCAGCGTGTAAAAATAATGGTATTCCCATAACTCTAACTCCCTAGCGATGTTGACAAAAAAAAAAAAGAAAATGGTATTGCCTCACCTGTCGCTCCTCAACAATGTAAAAAGAAAAAAAAAAAGGTGAGAAATTTCCAAGGTTCTCATTACACAGTGGCATAAAAGTCATTTCCAATAAGCCCGTCATTATAAAGTTTGCTCGTAAAATTTGGCAGTCCCCTCACTACCTTAGTCCACACAATGATGTATCCCACGTACGAAAAAAAAAAAAAAAAGAGAAGAATGGATACTATTTGCTCAGAAGTGACTAGGATATTCAAAGAGTCGAAAACTCCGTCAGTATCGAAAGAGTCTTTGCTTTACAGGCAAGGGGGTAAAGGCTAGTCGTCCTTTGGCCATACAAGTGAATCATGGCGCTTTGACGAGGCCACCGTAATCATGGGATTAATTCACCTTACGAATGTTATCGATATCCCAGAGAACCGAACTTTTAAGTGCAGTTCAACTTTCATGGAATGTTGTGGCATTTTCCTTGCACATCTGCTGTATTTTCTATGTCTAATATATTTCCTGTACTTCAGCTTAGCTCTTCTTATACTAACATCTCACAATTCCCAGGGGGGGTCAATCAGATGGAAGCTACACTTCCTTCCAAAGCTTTCCGTGTTAAGCCTTTGAGGTAAAGAGCATTGTTGCCCTGCGGTTCTGTCTCGTATCTTGACACTTAAAGAATTCACACGAAGTCAATGACTGGAACGCTGTGTACTGGTGGATCAAGGTCGAGATCTGCTCATAGGAGGGATGAGTAATCCGTGAAAGGTGAAACAGTAATGTGACAGACACACGGAATGTCATCGTAAACTGTTCTTCTGGGAGCTAACTCTTTAAATCCGTTGGAATAGAAACAGTGACTCGAAATATCTGAATGGATAACACAGTTCGTAATACTAATGAAGTTTTAAGTTATTATATACTGTAATATATGTGGCTTATAATTAATTCTTTTCAGAGTAGTCATAATAGCATAAACAGCGTCGAATCTGTTAATATTTGCTTCTAATGATAATGAGAAGTAACTAAGCTTCTCGGGGCAATGCGAAGGTTGAAGACTTGAGGACGGCATTCAGTAATCTCCTTTCGTGCGTCTGAGTTGGTAAAACTAGTCTCTTGTTGCCCGGCAGCTTTCCGACTTCACTTAATCCTGCAAGTGTGTCTTCACCATCAAAAGGTAATCTCTCTATCTCTGTGTAACAACATTAAACATTCATAGCAATGTTTGCTGTGGCAGAGGCTACGTAATGTACGGGGGGACGAAGCTAGAGGCTCTGTGGCCTATGTGGTACAACTGTTAAGTGTTAAAAGAAGTGTTTCTGGTAAATCGGAAACATCATCGTCTCACTTACAAGCAACGACGCAATTACGTGTCCACAAACGTTCCGAGCAAAGCTTCTCATGTGAACGTTTTTTTCTCTTTGTAACTGACACACTCGCAAGCACTCTGCTCCATCGCCGCTGATAACCGGAATGAAAGTGATAGATGGTGAAAATTTGTCACCGAGTCACACCCAGGTGTTAGGTGCCACAGTTATTAAGCAGCAAATTTACCGCAACAACTCACTAATCTATTTGGTCACCGCAAGAGGAATTAACAATATGGATTTTCTCTTTTTCTCTTTATTTTTTCTTTGCTAATACATCACAGCCGCATAAGGCTTTACAAGGGGTTTGTTGCCGTCGTTTATATACTGGACAACTGGAGTGTTTTACCGGGGAACCTAATCAGGGTTCTGAGTTTGAGTGACTAGGGAACAATGAGTTAGCTCCTTGATAGCTTTACCTGACGTGTCAAAACGTGGCTTTCCTCTCTCTTGTAAGGGCTGCCCAGAAACTCAAAACTTCAAAGAGGTATGCAAACCTAACTTACATTTCTTACAGAGAGAGAGAGAGAGAGAGAGAGAGAGAGAGAGAGAGAGAGAGAGCGCTGAGTTACGAGGCAAGTCTAGAGGCCTTAATATGCCCACCATGGATGACAGAAGAGTGGAGGTTGGCCTTATCATATAACCCTTAAGCTTTTAAATCAGTTTGATGACATAGACATTAAATAGTTCTCGAGACAGGTGGAGTAACATAACGACCAGAAAGGACGTAGAGGATGTTTGAATGGAATGAACTGAACGAGGTGAACACTAAATGTGGACTGCACACAGAAGTTTAAGAAGCGCAAAACTCCCTTCCCCGTACAGAATAAAGAATTTTAAAGAGGCAATTACATACTCATGCGCGAATGACACTGATGTTTAGGCGACTGTGAGTTCCAGGCGAGTTGAGTGACGTAACATAGGAAGACTTGCACCTCGAGACTACTGGGAAAAAAAAGGTTAATGTTGCAGAGACGTATGAGATCTGGAATCGTATAGATAGCATGAAGAGATAGAGAAAGACAGCATTCACGGGCCCTCCAGGGTCGAGCACATAGGTTCGAATCCTGGTTGCGGCAATCGGTCCACAGTCCACCCACCTGTTCATCCATCCCTAGGGGCTGATCGATAAAATGGGTACCTGGCTCATGCTAAGGTACATATGTATAGCGTTAATGAAATGGCCTTGATTAGGGCCTCAGTTCCCCGTGCCGTCTCAGCTAACATGAAAATACAGCTTCAGCAGACTGATGCACCCAACTTTAAGTAGACAGACACATGCAGTCTGTATAGACAGGATCCAGGAAGGTACAGTGACAACCCCAAGGCGTCACTACTCATATCCGTGAACCTAATTCAGTGGCCACTCGATCCAACAGCGCCCACAGTCAGGGTTCCCTGTGAGCTACGTAAACCAAGACGGCCCTCACACAGTCTGGTGCTGACTGTGTGTTGCCAACAGTGTGGAACATCTCATGGCTAAAGCACTGTGGTTGTGGTGGTGGTGGTGGTGGTGGTACGATCGCTTCATGACGACCTATGAAATTTCAAAGACTATGGACAGGGATTAACGTGGCCAAAATCTGCAATGATAGACTTTTGAATTTACTGTCGGGGAGGCTGGTGATGCAGGTGAATGCCTGAGTCGAGGCATATTCAGTCACTATCACGTCCAAGGAATAAGTAATTCACTTCGTCCGAGTGAGGCATCCAAGAGATTAGAATGGATCGAACAGAGACGATGGATGAGAGCTTTCGGATGAGGATCTATCAAAGGTCTCAAGCAACTCTCGTGGGGCATCTACTGAGGCTGGAAACAATTCGGGAGTCGGTGCCGTCCTGTAAAAGGGGCTAATGAGACGTCGGTTTCCACTCCCTAGCTCAAGTTTGCTTTGTTCAGATTCCTTTGTTAACCTGTTTCGCTTAGCGTAGTAAGCTGAGGTATAGCTAAGTAGTCACGCCTGAATACTGAAATGGTATATAATCCACCTCCTGAAGGTAGGGAAAACTCGGCCGGTGGCAAACATCCCCCCCCAAAAAAAAAAGACTTCCCCAGCGTGGCTCATCTTCGCAGATGAGGTGCGGCTGATGATCTCAAGACCTGGTCTTCTCCATTACCGTTGTTCTCACCACACAGGAGCCCCCAGACGTGGTCTTCTGGTCAGAGACGCGGAGATGAGGGATAACTACAGGGCTGACATAGCTCTGGGGAAAAGGAAATGGACTGGGCACATGAGAACAAACTAGAATGATACGATCTTCCAAACCATAAGGATACGATCTTCCAAATGTCGGTAGAGAGATAGAAGATGTCAAAGATCCTCATCTCCCGCTCCGCACGGGAGAAAACAGAGGAGTTACGCCACGAGTAAAGACAGAGACCACAAGGTCTTCTCTCTCACAGAGGATCTGAACCCTCGCCTTCGTGGATAAGGCGTGACCGTGTCTGAGGACATCTGAAGCCACCACACCAGGTGCTGGAGGGTCATCCTTGCACCTACCGCCGGAGTAAACCCAGAGAGAACGAGGAGAGGGATTTCCAGCTGAGAAAGGGACAGCGAGGTGGACTAAGGAGCGAGGCTTAACGTACAAAATTGCGCATGCACATACGGATACACGACGCAGACACAGGCAATTACGTTACTATATTTATGACAGAAAAATTAGAATGATATATATATATATATATATATATATATATATATATATAATCTTCTGTCACTGTTTTTACGATTTCTTTAATAGAGCAACTTATCCACACACCGCTGCCCAACCACTCACATCCCGGTAGCTAGACATCCTCGTCCAAGCAATTATCGAAACGTACACAGAACACTCTCTCGGAATTCCAAGACAACACACAGACGTATCTTCATCTCTTTTTTTCCTGGTTTACAAATACACATGTGACTTACACTGACAAAAACAAGATAGCGATGAAAATAATCGCCTCTGAGCATAGAGGCATCGTCGTTCTAAAGACACCACAATTGCCAAGCCTTCCATCATCAGCAGTCAAGAAAGACCACACACACACACACACACGCTTAAGGGAACGAAGACCTTGTGGCGTCTTTGGCGAAACGTCTCATGTCTTGCCTCTGGAGGAGTTCTTGCTCGTATTATGACTCGCTGGAGAAGACACAGAACCCCCAAGGCTACAGGAATCGTTCCGGATCTTACCTACCATCACAGACTCGTTCATTCTTCACGTAAAATATATCCACGGAAGCTTTTGTCGTTTTTGAGTAGAGGTAGATTGTTAGTAGGCTTGAGGGTTTGTTTATATATATATATATATATATATATATATATTTTCGCGTTCATAAATATATATGATGTAAATCTTTCATTGTGATCAAAATGTATTTACATGAATGCATATGTATGTTTGTGCAAGAGTGAGTGTGGATATCTAATGAGGTTTTTAATTCAAATAAAACTGACAGGCATTCTTTGTACGCCTGCCAGTTTTTCGGGCGAAAAAAAAGAAAATAAATCATGAGACAGACTTACATACCTTCCCGCATAAACACACAAATATACAATCATGCACACGCTCATGACCCCCAGTCAAGAATCCATAGACACACACATACACAGACACACACTCACATATCCCTTGTCAAACAGGCGGCCCCCCCCCTTTTCCATCCCCACCCCCCAACACACACACACACACACACACACACACTGTATCACACAGTCTAACGTAACTGGAAAATGAAAATGTTGACACATCTTGCCCGAAATTGTCCAATATTAGACGGAGTCAGCGAGGCGTGCGCCTCCAGCACGGACCATTAAATGCCCGTCATGGTGTGCATCAACGTATCTTTGAAAAAATAAAAAAAAGAATTAAATAAAAAAAGAGATCTTAAAGCCGGCCGGCGGTCGGCTGTATTCTCCATCTATCTGTAGCGTACAAGTACAGCGTCAGCCCATCAACCCCCAGGAAGCCGCTAGTACAGACTTGCTTTGATTAATGGCAGCATTTCTCGCTCCAGTCAATTCGTCCATCTCCTCCATCTCGTCGGGCGGGAGCAGCACAAAACGTCATTGATATATTTTGCTCTCTCGTGGGGTGGGGGTGAGGTGGGGGTGTGGGGTTGGGGGGGGGGGGGGGGGGACGAACGATGATCAAAGGAGGATCCTGCGGCGCCACAATGCGCCGGCCGATATATACCATGGCTTAAATGTTCCTGTTTTTTATCTGTTGCGCTAAAGCATGTCGCACGCTCGCGGTGATGTAAATAAATTCAAGGTAGGATAATGGGTATTTCTCCTTTACCTCTTCCTGTTGACAGAATTAGCGTTGTGACTGTTGCTACTGATGCTTCTTTTTTTCCTTTTTTGCAAGGTGTCGTCTTCATGGCCGCTAATGCTGGTGGCGTAGTACGTACACCTCAGCTGGCGCTGCTGGTGTGGTGGTGGGAGTCTTAGCTGCTGCGGAATGTTGTTAGAATTGTGATACTTTTAGCTGACTGTACCATTATTATTATTATTATTATTATTACTATTAGTCGTAGTAGTAGTAGTATTTATGCTTGGAGTTATCTCGTGTTGGTAGTAGTGGTAGTAGTTGTAGTAGTAGTAATATTTATGCTTGGAGTTGTCATCTTGTGTTGGTAGTAGTGGTAGTAGTTGCAGTAGTAGTAGTAGTAGTAATATTTATGCTTTGAGTTGTCATCTCGTGTTGGTAGTAGTAGTAGTAGTAGTAGTAGTATTTATGCTTGGAGTTGTCATCTCGTGTTGGTAGTAGTGGTAGTAGTGTTAGTAGTAGTAGTAGTAGTAGTAGTAGTAATATTTATGCTTGGAGTTGTCACCTTAGCTTCCGCTAATGTTCCTCGAATATTTTCCCTTATCTGTCACTGTTTTTGCCTTCTCGTATTTCTCTCTCGGACACCGGAGCTGTAGTTGTTGGAAACGTGCGTTCACAAGTCACACTGTCCGTGTTTACTGCCTTGTACAAGAACAGTGTTATTCGTTTACCGCACCGTTAGTCACCGCTGTTCCCCTACGACTCACCTGGCATCCACGTGGACTGCTCTCCTTGCCCTGGTCAACGCCCTTAACCAAGGGAGGTCGAGATTAATTGTCACCCAAGATGCCCTACTCTGTTTGCTTACGCCTTGCCCGCAATATGACTGAGGAACTCCCGAAGGAATTCTTGGTTTGAGACCCGGGTCAATAGATTCCTCGATTTTTCCCGGTGGTCTAGATGTCGTAGTGTGTCAAAATGGTATTGGTCAAAATAAGGCAGCAGCAACAGGTCGTCTTCCGCCCTTTCCCTCAGACTACGCTCTTAAGACGCAACTGCCGGCAGCCTTACGCAAAACAAGAACACACACACACACACACACACACGGGCGCGCAAATATAAAAGCAAAACACGGAGGGAAAAAAATACGTCCCAACAAATAAGCCGGGCGTTTAAAAAACAATATCAATAGCCCATCATCCTTCGCCGTTGACAAACTATCAACGCCGGGCGCCATTCAAACTATCAATTGCTGTCGTTCGTGCTGGTCGTTTGCAGCAATTAAAATCCATAAATTGTCAAGGTTGTCCGGAGGCCCAGGGCCCGGCCCAGCGGTCACGCCAACGTTCCATTTCAGCCAGGTGGCGAGAGAGAGAAAGGTGGGGGGGTTGTTTTTCCACGCTCCGGCCCCTCGTGGCGAAGATAATCTATTTATTTATCTATCAGCTTAATGTATTGATGATGCTGGGTGTTTGTGTGTGTGTGTGTGGAGAAATGTGTGGATTTATGGCCAAAGGCGGGAGATGTGGAGGGGGGGAAAAGGGAAGGTGGAGTGGTGGAACGAAAAAATATATATATGTAAAAGAAATCCATATAGAGTATGGCATGCGACAGGAAAAAAAAATATTATGTGCAGGTGTCCTGGTGTGTGTGTGTATGTGTTTGTGTCTGTGTGACCGCGACTGACGGTATGCACCATATAAATGAGTAAGTGAAAAGGCTAACCTGATTATCACAGCCACACTACTGTCCCACAGCAGTCTATGTTCGCCAGCCTCGTTTATTTCTCTGTCTTTTTTTCTTTCTCTCTTTTTTAAACGTAACTTTTTTTCATATGCCATTAATGGTTAACACCCAACAGCCTTTCCTCATTCCGTCGTAACGCAACAGACGATGAGGGATGGAAGATATGAACACATATGTATCTTAAACTAGCGTGTGTATAGGAGACGCGCGTAAGAAGAGAATCCAGTATCAAGTCGATGACAGACAAGGAGTATCTCGACCCATGACCGATGCATATTAAGACCGTCTCTTGCAGAAGTGGACTGCCTGACAACCGCCTCCACACTCCAGCACAAATTGCCTTGTACACCCAGGAAAACTGAGGTGATGAAATCCTTCAATTAGAAACAGTTAAGATTGTTTTTTTCAAAGACATTTTAAGGAGTAATTTTTCGGATAACCAGAGGGATTCGAACATGGAAGAGGAGAACAATATGCATGACGATGCTTAAGATGTAATGTAAAGTTGAGAGAGAGAGAGAGAGAGAGAGAGAGAGAGAGAGAGAGAGAGAGAGAGAGAGAGAGAGAGAGAAAATGCACTGCTGAAGTAATGCAAGCGTAAAGTTTTACAGGAAACAATGGGAATGAATAATCACATACGCTGACTTCCTACACTTTCCCACACTTGTCTTTACACCTGTTCACACACACACACACACACACACACACACACACACTCTCTCTCACAACTCCCCCTCCTCCTCCTGCAGAAGTGCCACCAACCTCCTCTGCTCTTACCCTCACACTAACCTAAGACAACGCTAAACCATAATCATTTCTCCTTCCCCTTGAGCTTTACTGGACTAAGAGCCAGAGGGTTCAGGTTCTTCTCAACAAACTTACTACTTATCTTTCCCTTCTTGTCCTGGCTACATCCACGGACGTTCAGACACCCACCCTAGTCTGAGCCACCTAGGAGGACGAGTACTCCTCGCTCGGCTCCTTCCAGGCACCACGCTCCCAACCGCAATTAGTAGCCTTCTACGACAAGCAGGGAATATGAGTGTATCCCCATATATATATATATATATATATATATATATATATATATATATTATGCATGCATGCAATATTTCATTCGAGCATTAAATTCTCTTTCTAATATTTAATGCGATTTTATTTCAGGCAGAAGATTATCCTTGGATATGTGTAAATACCAAAGCCAATCCGGGTGCGCGATAAAGCAGGTAGTTACCGGCTCTGCTGCCTGGCGTTTATCTGTTGTCAAAGTAAAATATCCTTTCACATGAATTGACACATGCATTATCGTGCTTTTAATACCAAGACTTTTTTTTTTTTAAATAGAAAAGAATCATCTTTTTTCTAAATGTTGATCAAACATTTTAACTGCAGCCTTAGAGAAAAAGTGTTGATTTTTGTTTTATGTTTTTATCATCGGTATGTTCTCTACAATGGTAAAGTAATTTGCGGAGGAAGCAAATCAGAGCAAAGAATATGGAAATAACATCACGTATATGGACATATAAAAAAAGTCTTCAGAATTACAGAAAAGACCACCAGTTTATCTAAGGATGAGAGATGGTCCAGTAATTTAAACACCGACGGTTGAACGAAGCGAAGAAAAATAAGAACGTGAAAGAGAGACAATTCAATAAACACTCGAAAGAACGAGCAGAGAAAATAAGGGAAGGATATTGTCAAAGCTAAAAAAAAACGAGAATGGATCTGAGAGGATAAGGCCTTTCTTTGAGTGCTCCTGACGCCAACTCGCTAACGTGAGAAACGGCGATCAAGGATGAAGAAAAGAAATGCACATACAAACAAAACTGTACACAAACATTCACACATACACACACACACTCCTACATACATATTCATTCGGTCATATGTAATTACACATAACCCGCATGAGACCAGAAAAAACGCAAATCAACGATACGCAACCACCACATTGGAAACAAAGTCCCGAAACTTTTTTGACGCGTTCGGAATCCTGGCCACGGATCGTCAATAACCTCCGAGCGTTTCTTGACGAGCGTTGAACGCAAACGAGAACGCTGCATCTGAACGTGAAATTAAATTGACATGAAGCGTCAGGCAATTGTTCATGACTGCCATGTAATTACCCTCCTTTCTTTTTTTTTTTATCTCTAATTGTCAACAACAGTACCACCTTCGTGTTCGTTTGAAAGGTTTGCTTTATTACTTCCGGGAGCGTCGTGACAGCACTGCTTAAGGCTGCTGATAGCATTGATATTAATGTTCAGTGCGAGTTCTTCGTCGTCGGTTTATCTATGCCTCGCATCATGCAGCAAAGTTCAGATCTGTGTCTCACTAGTAAATGATTTCAAGGAGTAAATATATCAAACGTTACATCAACAGGTACACAGATATTCGGAGGAAAGGGCAATAACGAAAAAAATATATATATGATCTCGCTAAGAATCACCGCTTAATTGGCAACACTGCAGGGCACTGGATATCAACACGTGTTGCAGATGTTTCCTAGCGGGTCAGCTGATCACGCAAGACCTGCCAGGAATGTACTGCCATCCTGGGATAAGGCAAAAAATTCTCGTAAAATGGAAGAAATTCCTCCATTTTGCTCCAATTAGTGTTTTTCTTTCGCCTTCCTTGGGACTCGCTATACTTAGATACTGACAGGCGTTGGATATGACCAGAGATATTGCTAAACCTGTAGCCGAGATGAATCACATCACACCACACCACGGGCCTCCGTGGCTTGGTGGATAGCGTCACTGACCGTGAGTCAGCACGGGCCCGCCTGGAGTCGGACCCCGCGTGGGGGTTGGTCCACACCCAACCCAGGTGTCCATTCTCCCTTCATGCCTGGCCGATTAACAGGTACCTGGATTAGGATGGTGTGTGTGTGTGTGTGTGTGTGTGTGTGTGTGTGTGTGTGTGTGTAAAAATATGTAAGAGTAAAGACACGGTATACACATAGAAGGATGAGAGACTAGGCAACACGAGCGTAAAACTCTCTCCCCGTAACACACGAACAGCGATCACATAAGTATGTGAAAGGGGACTCGGAGGAGTGGGATTAATTCTATACCAAGCCTATCGCTGGATCATCACGTCAGAACAAATGCAAAGGAGTCAAACTGCCTCCAGGCAATTGCTCAACTTGCCTTCAAGCACATGGATCAGGAGACGTTCGGCAAGCTATTCACAATGCATAAAAGACCAAAGGTATTCACAATGCCTACAAGAGTTACATTAGAATATGCTTCTCGCGTTTCGTCACCCGCCGCACTCAAAGAACCTTCGTACAAGAACTAATAGAGGAGGTCTAGAGGACACATAACAAGTATGGGTCCTGCAGTTAGGAAGCTGAGTTATAGCGAGGCCATAGATCTGCCCACTATGGGGAAAAGGAGGAGTAAGGTGGATAGGAGTTCACAGTCCTCAAGTTTCTGACTCAGTCTCGCATCGTCGACACTGAGCAGTTCCCTGTGACAGACCAGCAACGGAGAACCAAAATCGAAATAAGAAATTAAAGCAAGAAACCCGATCTTTTTCATGGCATTAGAAAAATGGATGAATGGATTGACTGATGAACTTTTGAATGACAATGGTGTGCTCAAGTTCAAAAAGTCGTATGATGAGGCAGGAAGCACGAGGGATAATCCATCTGGCGTAAAACTCCTCCGTAGGATACAAATTAGTAATCGTAAAAAAGCAATGACACACACACACACACACACACTACTAGACTGAAGGACAGATACGAGAACCGTGGTGTTCAAGGTAATGTACTAGTCTACCCTCGCATAATTTTCATATTCACTGAAAACTGAAAGAAATCCACCTAAATGTATTCCTCCGCCACCCCTCCCCCCCCACCCCCGTCCCCTTCACTACATATATCCTCAACAATCCTAAGGAGGGGGGGGGGGGGAATGCCGTCTATCCCCACATTATAAAAAGATATTCTTTACCATGTCAGTGAACTTAGATTCTTTTTTTTTTTGAAAACATTCCGTCTAATCCCTCGTCTTTGATGTCGGTTAGAGTTAATAAAAGAACGTATCCATGTATTCTAGGCATCAAGTACAGTGAGGTCACACCATTACGTACGAGGGTCACCTCAGCGGGGTCAGGGAAGGTCAGAGGTCATGAGGACAACAGAGGCAAGTCTTACGGATTACTCCACAAACAGTAGTTACCCCCCCTCCCCCCCCCCACCACGTAAAACGCCCCAAAACCTGAAATAACTCGGTCGCCACAAATCTAGAAATTATAGAAAGGATCGGGGGTATGGGGGAGGGGAGATTACGAGGGGAGGGGGAGAATACGATTGGGGTGAATACGAGGATGAGCGGGAGGGAATTGTAAGGATAGGAGTTAGGTGGGGTATTGGGGAGGGTATTGGGACGAAACGGGAGGAAAGAATGTATGGGAAAAGGGAAGAGGAACTAGGGAGGTACAGAAAGGGAAGTAGGGAGGATAGAAAAAAAGGGAGTAGAAAGGGAGGAGAAAGGGCGAGGGAGAAGAGGCGGCTCTGTGCACCCAGCAACTCGAGAGACCAGCACACGTTAGGGCGCCGCGCGATGCACACACCTGGAAAAGTTAACAAATAAGTAATATTTAACATCCACTTTTGTTTGCCAACAATGACAGTAATTGTCCTTTGTCTTCTCTGTATGTTCAGCGGCCCAGGACACGCTCATATTGCTGTGCCAGTACGTGTACGTGTGGATGTTAGTGCGTCTGTACATGTGAGTGCTTAATCGGGTGTGTGTGTGTGTGTGTGTGTGTGTGTGTGTGTGTGTGTGGTGTGTGCGTGCGTGCGTGCGTGCGTGCGTGTATGTGTGTGTGTGATTACAAGAGCATTAAATACTACAGACTCGAAGGGCACTATTTCTAAACCTTACTTTACTGAACACAAAGTCTAACATTTTTTAACATTCTGCATTAAAAGTTCATTCACTTAGCCTGTTCCATTCAATCACCGACTGATAATTATGGCGCTTCTCTCGCATCCTTTCTGAAATAGTTTCTTTTCGTATTGTCCAGCTGACCTTTCCATGTCTAATCTCAACTACCTGATCGATATCAGCGGAGTCAAATCAATTCAGAAACTTGAAAGGTGTCACTTTGTCTTCCCATTTTCCTTCTCTCTTCTGTCGAAGAGAATTTCTATATCTGTTGCTCTCTGCATGTTGCCCATCGGGTATTCTATCACTCTTCAAAATAGGACTGACCAGACGGGTGATGCTTACTCTAATATGGATCTATCATATGCTGCAAATATCTATTCGAAACATCTTTTCTGTTTACTTGGTAGCAACTTAAAAATTCTGGCTAGCAAATACTCTACATCTTGACAGATCCTCCGCGGTGGTGTTGAAAGGCTTGGTACTATTTCGGACCCTACGTCACCTGCACACGTAAATTCCTATAACATTTATTCTGTAAGATGTTAGTCACAACGTGGCTTCATTAAACTGTGACCCATATTCATCACTGTATATTTGACCAGGCTCATTATCTAGGTACCTGACCATAGCTGTATTCTGTGTAGGTCTCCTAGAGGTGACTTCGATCGTTGGCACTCCCAACTTCTCTCAGAACCTTAGCATCATCCGCAAGCATGATCAAGTACGACTTAATCCCTTCTGGCAAGTCATTTACGAAAGAAAAACCAATGCAGTCCAGCACTGCATCCTGTGGAACACCATCGCTTACTTTACGTTTGAAAAAGGCACTTCTGACATGTGCCCTTTGTTTCCCTGCACTTAGCTAATTGCTTATCCAGTAAAGAAGTTCCCCTCGCATGCCTGCCTTCTCGCAGCTGAAGAACACATTCCACACACCTAATCCTAGGCTATTAATTCTGTAAGAACTCGTCCCCTCTGACGCTATGAGGACTCTCACTTAAATGAATTTCCCTTTGTAAGTATTCTTTTATTTGTTATCCGATATATTTTAAGTGTTTTAAAGACCGTGCTTGTCAGATAAGCTGGCTTGCAATTCAGTGATTACGCTTTCCCTATCTCCTTTCTTAAAACTAGGCATGACATTTGCTCCCTTCTACTTTTTCTGCACTCATCCTCTCCCCACAGAGTTAGTGGACATCTAATCTTTAATTCTTAATGTTCTTGCTTACTCCACGAGTATGCGTGGCGAAATGTCATGAATACCATGTACCTCATACGGATTGTAATCTTTTAAATTAATACTCATGTACTATCTAACTATGGTAAAGTCTTCCACTACCTTTGCCCCACCTTCCCATTTCGTTATAGATAAAGGTAATGTGTCGTCATCTCCGAGTACACTTCGAGTCACAGCAACACTCAAAGACTTTATCTATTAGGGCCCAGATTATAAGATCCCATCATGAGATATCTCTCATACAGATACAGATAGAAAAAAACACGAACGAATGATCCAACACACAAGGCAAATTAAAGCCAACAATGTAAACGAACTGGAATATTTAATCTAGCATCAAACTGGAAAAGACAACAGGAATACACACACCGGGAGTAGTAGATAACTGTCCATACATCACAATTCTCCTTTGAGGAACGCTGAATAATTGCATAAGATCGCTCCGTCTTGCAAAGTCGGAAGACTCGAACACGGTAAAACAAAAAATCCCGTCCGTAAAACTCCTGCTGACAAAGGCAAATGTACTATTACTAGCTATCAGTAGTTTTCATATAAAGGGTAACAGTGATAGCATAATGCGAATCCCGACATGCGATCTATTCAAATATGATCAAAAAGTGACTCATACACCATCACTAAAGGATTAAATTATTGACATGACACGCTGTGGAAATGCTAATCATCAAATAGTCTAAATCCTGCTTAGATACTTATATTGAGGTATACAAGAAAGGAAGAGTGTTCATACTAGTAAATCTAGACTCCCGATCTATGACCAAAGTCTGGTGTCTTCAGGAGATTTATTATTTTCAACAAAGGCATTACAAACTGACTCAGGTTAGCTAAAACATTTTCTGATCATTCCACTGAAGCACACTCTGAGTAATGGAGAATAAAGAGAATAAAGTTTGTTGGTTTTTCACCTCGAATTATCTGTATACCTTCTACTGTTCCCACATAAATCTATGAGTTTCTAATGTCTTGAAGCACCGTAAACAACTTTGAAGAGACCCACTGGTCTGTTACTGATCGAATTCCTTGATATTCCTTCGTATAGAGTCGAGATACCCAGCTCCCTAAATGTACGCCAAATACAACCCAGAGGACGTAGGGAAACTCGGTGCAGTCCAAAATATCTCTACCCAAAGGAGGCAAAGGTTCTTGGAAACTACAGTCGAAACTAAAGAGTGAAAAGAAAAAGCAAAGATGTGGCAAGAACAATAATATGTTTAAAAAAAATAAGCTTTCATATTTCCTTTTCTTTTGCCAAAGAAAGTTTAAAACTACATACTGCATTAGACACCAAGAAATGTAAGACTATGGAAAAAGATATATCACGAATCATAAAGTGAGCCGACATATTCTCATGATTCACAAACCAACAAAATCTTTCAAAAACAAAACAAAAAATCAACAATGAATACGTATAAAATCAAGTTCAAACCATCAGACTTCCATAAGGGCGCTGTCGGCATGCCTTATGCGTTCTATTGCAGGACTGGATTCCTGAATGTCTCTCGTGATATCACAATGAAAAACTAAGAAGAGAACACAGGGGAAAAGGCATTCAATACATCCTTGAGAGAGGAATCTGATTACAACTGGTATCATCCCAAAAGACTATAACACTAATCACCGTAGCTCTGGGTCCAGCAAGGAGAAAGCCAATACAAATCAGGTGATCAAATAAACAAATACACTCCAACGGCACTGAAGCCTCGTCTCGTAAATCTTTTTGAAGGAACAGCAAGATTACAGATGACAATATACACACTCGGAACGAACAATCCCACCACAAAGTAGCATGGATCCGGACTTGAATTATGCTCTCGTTCGCGAACACTGATCCATAAGTTTTCTTACGTTCCTAAAGGCAATCAGAGACAAATGGTACTTACACAAGACTTCAGGTTTTCACGAGGGTGTTGAAGAATGTGACGGGAAGAAAATGACCGTAAACTGAGCACAGGAGGAATGATTATTATCAGTCCGAGATATTGTTCGTTTGATTTGCTAACCACGTAGAACCCACAGGGGTAATTCCTGGTCATGGTAAATCAACTGCCTCGGTTATTTATGAAAAGGCTCTGTCACCCAGGGTACTTAGTCTGCTTCCTTCCTCCTCCTCTTCCCCCCACCTTCCCGTTCATCAATCTTGTATCTGACATCGGTAACGACACACGATATACAGCTACTTCTCGTCCCCCCCTCTTGGATGACACCAGAGCTGGGACGGTCATAATTCCGTTGATGACGCCGGCAACATTCGCTAAGGCGTCTCAACAAACCTCTTCAGTGGATTCACGCAAATGATACAGCTCTCACAATGTAGGGGAAAAACATTTCCAACTTTTACGAGACAGTCGAGGAAATCAGATGTCATATATCGACGAAAAGACGAGCGACGATACCAGACGACCTGGCCTTCCGCAGGTCATAAAAGCGGGACGAAGAAAAAAAAAAAAAAAAAAAAAAAAAAAAAGGGGGGGGTCAGTAAAATGGGCGAACGTTTAAAATACCGAAGCCATAACTTAAAGGAATCACGTCAAAACGGGTAAAAAAAATCGGTAGAGATCGGAATAAAGGAATCAGAAGAGGTCACGCTGCAGCTCTTTGAGACACGCTTGAGGGAGTTGTTAACACAGGTGTCTCAACATAAAGCGGAGTTCACGATAGTCTGTCAAGAATCACAGCACTGAGATAAAAACAAGCGAGGAACCTCTTGAAAAAAAAAAAAAGAAAAAGGAAAACAGAGGCCTAGGGTCACTGTAATATGACTAAGGTCATTGCAATAGGTCTAAGCTCGTAAATTGCAATAGGTCTAAGGTCGTAATAACAAAGTTATCAAAATTAAGAGTGCCGTTCTGTTAAAATACGCTAGTCTTTTCTTTCTTTCTTTCTATGTCATGGTATCGAGGCGAATTCAGGTCAATGGGTCGTACAAGCAGGATCAATGGACGTCCAAGACTACGGGGTCAACATACGTGAGAGACATTTCCCTCAGTTGCAGAGTCAACAGAGGTCAGAGAGTCAGAAGTGATTAAGGGTCACAGTCAACACAGGCTAGCTAGGGGTCATAATAAGAGAGCTAACCAACACTGGAGGTCACAGCAACAATATGATCATGGAATTACGAAACGGGGGGTGGTCACAGTGGGAGGGTCACCAAACAATGGGAGGTCACAGTGGTAAGAAGATGTACACGACTGGAACCACCATAACACAGCAGCTTAATACAAACCGCTGGTCATAACAGTAACGAGAACAAGAGGAAGGGGTCACAACAGGAAGGGGTCACAACAGAGGAGGGGGGGGGGTCACCTGTTCGTCACGAGTCACCAGGACAGGCGGGGGTGGGTGGAGGTGGGGGTGTGGGGAATGGGGGTGAGGGGGGATGGGGGGGGGTGGTATTGGGTCACCAAACAGTTCACAGGGTCACAACAGCTAAGTGCCAGCCAGAGCCGTCACATCACAAACACACACACTAAAAGAAAAAAAAAATCCTACCGTGGCACCTGTCACTGTATTTCATGGCTCCCTGACACCCTAATGACCGTACTCTTAATTTGGTGGAGTTTGGTTGTGTGTGTGTGTGTGTGTGTGTGTCCGTCCGTCCGTCCGTCCGTACGGACGGACAAGTCGGCTTCACGTCCGCTATTTACTAACGCCAAAACGGCCCTGCTCACGTCATATTTGTTGTCTTGTTACTTTCGTGACGTCGCATCATCACCGGCCGGCCTTTCATCATCACCAACACCACCACCATCATCACGTATCTCTCTTCTTTTTTTTTCCCCCTCTCCAATGTTTTCGTCGCCACCGTCAGTTTTCTGTTGGTGTCGTCACCGTTTTCCGTCGACGCGATCGCCGTTTTCTGTTGGTGCTGTATCCGTGACGGTGAGTCGTCACTCCTTAACTTTATAACTCACATTAACACCCTTATGCAAGGGTTACCTGCATAAAGAGTGTGTATGTGCTTTTAGAGTCATCCTTAACACGTGAGGAAGGTGTTTACGTTTTTTCGACTGGTGGTTGGTTTAACTTGACGTTGACGGCATTAACGACCCTGGCAATCGATAGGGCCAGAGGCCCAATTAACCAACGAATCAATCCACCAACGATCAATAACTCGACTCCCAACTGTTCCTTTATTGTCGCCACCATCGCTGCCAGCAATGACACCATCACCACTCCCGTTTACATGGGCTAAATCAGGCCCCGTACTCCCGTTTACATGGGCTAAATCAGGCCCCCGACTCCCGTTTACATGGGCTAAATCAGGCTCCCTACTCCCGTTTACATGGGCTAAATCAGGCCCCTTACTCCCGTTTACATGGGCTAAATCACGCCCCCGACTCTCGTTTACATGGGCTAAATCAGGCCCCCTACTCCCGTTTACATGGGCTAAATCAGGCCCCTTACTCCCGTTTACATGGGCTGAATCAGGCCTCCTACTCCCGTTTACATGGGCTGAATCAGGACCCCGACTCCCG